>CAUYLG010049418.1:0-113428 GCA_963573385.1 Cacajao melanocephalus | reverse complement strand
TGATATCCGCTTGACAGGGGGGGGGGGGGGGTCGCTTCTCCCACTATTCCCCAATGCCACCCCCCCCGGGCCCAAATATACATTTTTGAAAAAAAAAAAAAAAAAAAAAAAAAAAAAAAAAAAAGTGTAGCCGGGCACAGTGGATCACGCCTGTAATCCCAGCATTTTGGGAGGCCAAGGCGGGTGGATCATGAGGTCCGGAGATCGAGACCATCCTGGCAAACATGATGAAACTCCGTCACTACTAAAACGCAAAAAACTAGCCAAGCATGGTGGCATGCACCTGTAGTCTCAGCTACTTTGGAGGCTGAGGCAGGGGAATCCCTTGAACCCAGGAGGCAGAGGTTGCAGTGAGCTGAGATCGTGCCATTCCAATCCAGCCTGGTGACACAGCAAGACTCTGCCTCAAAAAAAAAAAGAGTATAAAATTTAAAAATAAAGTGTGTATAATTATAATTTTTAAAAAATTTAATTATCCAGTCATTTAATTGTAATTTAAAACACTTTTTTTATAGAGATGGAGTCTCGCCATGTTGCCCAGGCTGGTCTCAAACTCCTGGCTTCAAGTGATCCTCCTTCCTCAGCCACCCAAAGCGCTCAGCTGTAGAACTACATATATTAAAAAGACTGGAGGGCCGAGCACAGTGGCTCACACGTATAATCCCAGCACTTTGGGAGACCGAGGCGGAAGAATCACCTGAGCCCAGAAGGTCAAGGCTGCAGTGAGCTATGATTACGCCACTATACTCCAGACTGGGCGGCAGAGTAAGACCTGGTCTTTAAAATAAAAAAATTAAAAGGCTAGAAGGATCTATATCAAAATGTAAACAGTTATATTTCATTGGCAGTTACCAATGATTTCTTCTTGGCTTACATTTTCCAAGTTTTCTACAATAAGAACTTACTACTTTAATAAGAATAATACCAGGAAAGTTGTTAATAAAGAGGATACTTGGAGTTCTGGAGAGCAGCCACGGAAAAGTGGGAAGAGTGTGGGGAGCCGATGGTGGTGGTGACTTGCTGAGCCCACAGCCTGTAGGGTATCAGTTACTGACAGCTCCCGGCGGCTTTGCCCAGGGCCAGGGCAGCTCTGCTGGTTTCAGCAGCAGGAGCATTTAGTAGTTTCTACTTACATCTCCACCTGTCCTAGACCAGCTTCAGGTCAAAGACAGAGTAACAAAAATGGTCCCTGTTCTTCATGAAGCTGGCAAAGGTACACAACCTGCATGGGGAGGCAGTAGGGCAACACACCCACAAAATCATAGGTTCCCAAGACTGTGGTGGCAGAGGACAGCAAAAGACATTTTTTTGTTTCCTTAAACTTTTTTTTTTTTTAATGGAGATAGGGGTCTCTCTATGTTGCCTAGGCTGGTCTCGAACTCCTGGGCTCAAGGGATCCTCCTGTCTTGACCTCCCAAAGTGCTAGGATTACAGGTGTGAGCCACCATGCCCCACCAACATTTGTGACTGAGCAGAGAATGTATGTGTCTGAGTATAGAGGCAAAGGCTGGGGTCCCAAAGGGTTGCCGAAACCCCCCCATATTAGGATCTCCTGGGGTGCCGGTTCAAAAGACAGATTCTCGGGGCCCACCTCACACACAAGGAAAGTGTTATAGGGCTGGGCTGGGGTATGCACTTGATCTGATTTAAGAAGCTATGTGTAAGGCCGGGTGCGGTGACTCACGCCTGTAATCCCACGTTGAGGTGGGTGGATCACTTGAGGTAAGGAGTTCGAGAGCAGCCTGGACAACATGGCAAAACGCTGTCCCTACTAAAAATACAAAAATTAGCTGGGCATGGTGGCAGGCACCTGTAATCCCAGGCACTAGGGAGGCTGAGGCAGGAGAATCACTTGAACCCGGGAGGCAGAGGTTGCAGTGAGCCGAGACTGAGCCAGCCACTGCACTACAGCCTGGGCGACAGAGCGAGACTCTGTTTCAAGAAAAAAAAAAAAAAAAAAAGACACACAGCAAAACAGGAATGGAAATGGCACGCCCAGCCACACCTTAACAAAAACAGTTCAACACCTAAGCCCCAGAGTTGCTGCTGAGAGCTGATTTGGAGAGGGAAGAGAGCAAGAGGGCACCACGTCTGGGCTAGAGGAGGATAATGATGGTGGATGCTGTGGTTTGGCCTCAATAATGAATGGTGTCTGGTGATACCACCCCTAAAGGGAGGGCCCTGAAAGGACCGTGGGAGACAGAACACTAAAGTCGTCTCCAAGTTGCCCAGAGCTGGTGTGCATCTATGAGTGTGTGACAGTGTGTGTGCGTGTGTGTTTGCTCCCACCATTTGATGCACACTGCTGAATTCAGGATGGATACACGGAAGAGGAGATTCCAGAATGACAATGAAGGATGGCAGACGCTGGCTGAATAGATCCCATTGCCTCACAAAGTACCTGGCCCAGCGAGGTTCTCAGCAAGTTATCTGCTGAATTGGGAATGAAACTGATACAGGCACCCTGAGCAGGCGGGGAGGCGTGGAGGAGTTACAGCTCACTGCAGCCGTGGGTAGGCAGCCAGAAGCAAGGGAGAGGTCTGAAGGGACACAAGTCAGGTGGCCCCTCCTTCAGTTCTTGACCTCAGACCCCAGGAGATCATTATTATGACTTCAGGGACAAGTGAGCTGCTGGGATGTGACACCAAATCTAAGGCCAGCCAAGGGAGCAGAGATTTCCCCCGTCAGGCCACCCAAGCCAGGAGACAGCCCTATTTATACCTGTGGCAATCCCCAGGCTGTTCCACACTCGGTTACCAAGTTCTGTCCCCAGGCCCTTACTCCAGGGATGGGGCCAACAGTGTCCTTCCCAGAAGTGCCGATTATGTGACAAGTCTGAGCTTGCTCAGGCTGGTGTGGGAGACAGGGCTCTCACACCAGGCGGGAGAAGGCAGGAACAAGAGCCTCCCTGCCCCAGCAGCCTGGCCAGCAAGGGTCCTCGGGCCAGGATACAAACTCAAATCTCTCCTTTCTCCCCTCCCACCCCCGCAGTCGCAGCTGAAACACAGGTATTCTGAAGTGCCCCAGCTGGCAGAGGCAAGAAGAGGTCAGGAAGAACACAGGGCCCCAGAAGGAGGATCAGCCCAGGTGGGGAGGGTGCAGCCAGGGGACAGGGAGCCCAGGTAATCCCTTCAGGAAGCGTGATATTTATAGTCAGACTTAGCTGAGATAACCCTCAGAGCCTGGGTAACTTTTGAAGGGAAAGTGCTGGCCCAGCTCTGGTCAGCTGGGGCCTCCCACACTCTGGTATTTGGTGGCCTCTTTACAAGCCTGTGGACCTTTCCTCCTCATTCACTCCCTCAGGCCCCAGCTCAGGGAGAGAAAGGGGTGGAGCCAGTTGCTAAGCGACAGGCCAGGCTTCCTAACAGGCATCTCTGGAGGCGCAGTGGGTCCCAGGTGGTCCTGAGCAGAGCTGAAAGGATCAAGGCAGGGTGGCACCCCTGGGAGCCCTGTTCTCGGCTCTAGGATGATGCCCAGCCCAGGGCAACTGAAATTCTCTGCAATGATCTTGCTTGTCTGCCTGAGGCTGGGACCTCCTCCAGTTCATCTTCTGGATCCTAGAGGCAGGATCAACGCCTGGCATGCTGCACGGACAAGTGAGATGGGCAGGCAGTTTAGGAAAAGAAGGAGGATCTGGAGAGGGGAGGCATAGATCAGACGGGAGAGCAGACAAAGCTGCCTGCAAGAAACCCCTGCAAAGGGGAAACAGAGGACTATGTTTTGTGAACAAGCCTCCCTGAATAGGAAGAGGCAGGAAGAAAGAGAGTAGGTGGAGGTGGGAGTCCAGGAGCGACAAAACCAGTCACTGTGGTAGGTGGACAGTGAGGAAACGTGCTGGAGGAGGAGGGCCCGGATCCTCTGTGGATCCTCTGTGGCCATGGAAGAGACAAAAGTGCAGCCAAGAGAAACAGACCTACTCAAGGCCTCAGTGCCCGGGAAGCCACAGATACAGACAAGGGGGCACACAAGCGTGAGGAGACAGGGCGTGCTTTCACGGTGCTGCATACAACGTACACATTCACAGGGTCAGCCGCCTGGCTGGGCTCAGGAAGGGCAGGCCTTTTTTTGCTCTCTGGTCTGTGAGTCCAGCCTGGGGGCCCTGGCCACATCTGGTCAGGCTGGGGGAAGGGTGGTCTCCCAGAGCTGGGCACTGACCAGCCATCTCCCGACCCATCTCCGGAGGAAAACTGGCCTATCTGGTCTCGATCACAGAGCCCCTAAATCCTTAGGATCTAACTCTAGGGGTTTTGTTTGTTTTTTTTGAGACACAGTTTTGCTCTGTTGCCCAGGCTGGAGTGCAGTGGCACGATCTTGGCTCACTGCAACCTCCGCCTCCCAGCTTCAAGTGATTCTTCTGCCCCCGCCTCCCGAGTAGCTGGGACTACAGGCATGTGCCACCATGGCTAATTTTTGTATTTTTAGTAGAGACGGGGTTTTGCCATGTTGGCCAGGCTGGTCTTAAACGCCTGGCCTCAAGTGATCTGCCTGCCTCGGCCTCTCAAAGTTGGGATTACAGGCGTGAGCTGCTGTGCCCAGCCTAACTCGAGCATTCCGTCCTGCCATGCCACTAACATGTTTTCTGAGGTGGGTTTGGAGAGAATACTGTACTTCATAAGTGGAGTAGACACAGGTGTTTGGGAAATTCCCCTTGTTTTAAATACCTATGTTCCTTCCCTGTGGTCAACACACTCTCATCTTCACCACGTACTGACGTGTTGGCTCCCAAGGGCAGCCAGAGTCCTGGCTTGAACGTGAGCAGTTCCCGTGTTAGCAGCTCTGGAGCGAACCTTGATTACATGCACTTTCTGGCAACTTGGATCATGAATAATTATGTATGCATAAAGAGACACTGTAGCCTCTCTCTGCAATCTGGCTACTCACATGTGGGCTTCAGAGGTGGACAGTAAGGGGTTCTCTTTGTCTGCTGACCACTTTTGTGACTGTGGGCAGATGACCTCATCATCCTAAGCTTTGGTGTTTCCATTTGTAAAAAGAGTATGTAACTCCCACCTCACGGGATTGCTGTAAGGATTGAGACCACTCTGCCCAGTGCTGAAAAGACAGTAGCTATTGTCATTGGTAACCAAACCGAGTCAGTAGTGCTTTTACCATTACACAATTAAAGGTTACCTTTTTTTTTTTTTTTTTTTTTGCATAAAGTTGCTGTGATTTTGAAAAATGAAAACTCCTGCTGTAAGAATGTCTTGGTCTTTATTTCACAATGCAGGAGAATGCAGGGGTTAAACGAGGTCAAGCTCAACAGGCACAAAGAGTGGGCTTGATGGATGCCCGCCTCCCTGGGCTGGCTGCACAGCGTAGGGTCAGCACTTTTCCTGGAGCAGAAGAGGGAGGATGGCAGCTAATAAATAAAACAGGAACTCCCCAGAGGTGGCTAGAAAGGTCTCCTGTATCTGGCTGGCTTCCTTTGCTACCTCAAGACTCCAGGATGGGGAGGCAGGTCTTGGCCCACTGCGCCTTTCACTGCTGGACATAGCAGTCCAACCTCCCTCACAGCTGGCAAGGAGGAGGACCCAACGGGCACCAGCATGGCAGCCAGGTGCCTGGAAGCCGAACGGCACAGCCTGACTTCTGAATCTGGGACTCCATCCCACTGGGTATCAACTGCCACAAGCGCTCAGATATGCACCACTCCAAGGGGGCCCGTCCCCTAGAGTATGGCAGAGTCCTGAGGCTGGAAATGACCTTAAAGTCCTCTGCCATAGCCACTTTAGTTTACAGACAAGGAAACTGAGGCTAAAAGGTGACATGATTTGTCCCAAACCCAACAGCTGTTTCCTGGGGGTGGGGGGAGACAGAGAGAGAGAGAGAGAGAGAGAGAGAGAGAGAGAGTGTGTGTGTGTGTGTGTGTGTGTGTGTGTGTGTTTGTGTGGTGGCAGTGGGGCATGGTAAATTCTTTCTACCAAACTACTCTACCACCAGTGAAAGCTGAATTATAACTAGAATATGAAACTGTCAGGAGCTGAACGCACAGCTTGACGAATATGCCAATGGGAAAAGTAGCAAGGAAAACACGCAGCAGGAGCAAGGCGGGAGGAGCCACAAACCTTCCAGTTCCCAATAGAAAGGAACAGAATCTACGAGCTGAGCCCTCTCAGGACAGCTGGGCCAGTGCCATCCACACCTGACTGTGTACCCCAGGCTCCTGTGAGCTTTTTTTTTTTCCCCCTGAGACAAGGTCTCACTCTGTCACCCAGGCTGGAGTGCAGTGGATGATCAGGCTCACTGCAACCTCGATTTCCTGGGCTCAAATAAGCTGAGGTGGCAGGAGATCTCCTCGATCTCCTGCCACCTCAGCTTCCCCAGTAGCTGGGACTACAGGTGTGCACCACCAAATCCAGCTAATTTTTTGATGTTTAGGAGAGATGAGGTCTCTCAGTGTTGGCCAGGCTGGTCGTCTCAAACTCCTGGGCTCAAGAGATCTGCCCACTTCAGCCTCCCAAAGTGCTGGAACTACAGGTGTGAGCCACCATGCCTGGCCCTTCTGTGGCTTGACAGAAACACACACCTAGGCACCAGCTCAAGACTCTAATTCGGCATGGCTGGTTTGGAGCTCAGTTATGGAGACCCACCTACTACCCCACAGTCACCTCAGCTGGGGGCAATTCAGCCTCTGTGTACTTCCTGAGCTGAGGTGCTCACCATGCCACAAAGAAGCCTATTCCATTGTTGGATGACTTTAATGGTTAGAAAGTTAATGGCCAGGTGTGGTGGCTCACGCCTGTAATCCCAGTACTTTGGGAGGTCAAGGTGGGCGGATCTCTTGAGGTCAGGAGTTTGAGACCAGCCTGGCCAACATGGTGAAACCCCGTCTCTACTAAAAATACAAAAATTAGCCAGGTGTGGTGGCATGCACCTGTAGTCCCAGTCACTTGGAGGGCTGAGGCTGCAGTGAGCTGAGATCATGCCACTGCACTCCAGACTAGGTGACACAGTGAGACTCTGTCTCAAAAAAAAAAAAAATTAACAGTAATTATAGTTACCCTTTACTGAGCTACATGGCAGGCCTAGAACAGACACACTGGCGCTGAAAGCACAGGCTCTGTCCTCAGGCAGACCTGGCAGCTCTATCATTAATTAATGAACTGAGTGACCTTGGGCAAATGCCTTAAGCTTTCTAGTCTCTTCTGGGAGGTAAGGAGTGTTCTCGCCAAACATCTAAGGGAGATTAGGGGAACTGAAGATACACACAAATATAATCAAGAAGATTATCCATAATAAATCACCTAACATATATGTGTTATATAGTATTACACATAATAAATCACTCGGCAGCCCAGGCTATGTCCTAGCACCAAGCCCCACAGGTTCTTGCTTAAGACACAGACACACAGATAGACATGTGCACACACATGCTCACACACACACACACCCCAGCCCTATACTTACTAGAGAGTAGCGAGTAGGTCTTTTTTTTTTTTTTTTTTAATTTTTTAGAGATGGGGGTCTCGCTATGTTGACCAGGTTGGTCTCAAACTCCTGGCCCCAAGTGATCCTCTCATCTTGGCCTCCTAAAGCGCTAGGATTACAGGTGTGAGCCACCATGCTTGGCCGGAGAGTAGGTACTTATTACTGTCATCATACAGTTGACCCTTGACCAACATGGGTTCGAATTTTCTTCCACCTCTGCCACTGAGACAGCAAGACCAACCCATCCCTTTCCTCCTCCTCACTCTACTCAACATGAAAAGACTTTTATGATGATCCACTTCAACTTAATGAATATATTTTCTCTTATGATTTTATTTATTTATTTTTCTTTTTTCTTTTTTTTTTTTAACTACTCTGCACTTAATTGGTAAGATATTTTATTTACTTATTATTTAGAGACAGGGTCTCACTATGTTGCCCAGGCTGGTTTCAAACTCCTCGACTCAAGTGATCTGCCTCGGCCCTCCCAAAGTGTTGGGATTACAGGCATGAGCCACTACACCAGGCCATGATTTGCTTAATAACATTTCTTTCTTTCTCTAGCTTACTTGATTGTAAGAATCCAGTGTATAATTCACCTAACATACAAAATACATGTCAATCAACGGTTCATGCTATTAGTAAGGCTTCTGGTCAAAACTAGCCTATCAGTAGCTAAGTTTTTGGGGAGCTGAAAGTTTGACATGGATTTTTCCACTGCATAGGGGTCAGCATTCCTAACCCTGTATTGTTCAAGAGCCAACTGCAGTCGCTTTTGTCATTATTATTAACATTATTATTTTGATCTGAAATCCATCCGCTCTACTCTGGAATAACACAGAACAAGTCGCAGCCTCTTCAATGGAGTTATCTGACATCTTCTACTCTCTACTCTCCAGGCTGAAGATCCCCATTTCCTCCCACGGTTTCTCCCGATTCCTTTTTTTTTTTTTTTTTTTTTGAGACGGAGTCTTGTTCTTGTTACCCACACTGAAGTGCAATGGCATGATCTCAGATCACTGCAACCTCAACCTTCCAGGTTCAAGCAATTCTCCTGCCTCAGCCTCCTGAGTAGCTGGGATTACAGGCACCTGCCACCACACCCGGCTATTTTTGTATTTTTAAATTTTTTTTTAGTAGGTACGGGGTTTCACCATGTTGGCCAGGCTGGTCTCAAACTCCTGACCTCAGGTGATCTGCCTGCCTCGTCCTCCCAAAGTACTGGGATTACAGGCATGAGCTACTGAGCCCGGCCTTTCTCCAGATTCTTTGCCATCTCACTCGTCCTCATCTCAACTAACCTAACAGTCCAGGTGTGGCCCATCCAGCACCAGGCCCCACCAGGCTCCCGCATACTCCATCTGAGCGCTGGCCCTCTGCTCCGCAGCAAACACTACAGCAAGTCTGCCCACAGCTGTTGAGGCTGGAGCTAGAAAAGACCCCATAATTTTCATAATTTTCACCCTGGTTGTGGCTCCTAATTCTGGCAAGCCCTATAGTTCATTTAGTCCACACCCCAGCAACAGGCTCTAGGCTACTGTCTTTCTCTTTCAGGTCTGTGTCTTCAGTGGGATGAACTTGGGGTCAGAAGACCTGGGTCCATTTCCATCAGGACCTGCTGTGTGACCGAGGGCACAGGGCTTCCTCTCTCCAAGCACATCTCCCAAATGCGAATGCCACTCATCAGTCTCACTTACAGAGATGCCAAAACGCTCCAGGGAGTTTCTGTGCAAAGCGTGAAGTGCACACACAGATGCTCAACCCCCAAAAAGATGGGAACCCCATATTTTCAAGGCTCACCCGCTCCTTCATGTGGCACAGCTCAGGACCACAGCACTGGGCTTGTGGATCAACAGAGAAGCACGTTCATTCTCCTCCCAAGCCAGGCTCGGGCCATGCAGGCAGCTGTGCCTGACTCATTCCTTCCCCTTCCTCCTCTTCGGCCCATGACTCACCAGCACTGTCAGGCCGGCATCCTCCCTGGTTTCCTTCCCAAGCCATGCCTGGTCAGGATGCAGGACTGAAGCCCTCTTCCCACCAACCCCCACCCCCATGTGTCTCTTCTGACCCTCGGGGTCCACATCACACTCCAGGGTGACTGTTCCTTGGGTGTTGTGTTGTCCTTGCAACTTCACTGTCACCTCCAGGAGAGCAGGCTCTTGAGAGGCAATCCAGTGGGGTCTACCAAAAACGTGGTTGCCTGGGGCCTGCCCCCTGGGATTCTGACTTCCTTGCTCTGGAGTCTGGGAACAGCAGAGAGGTTTAAAAGCTCTCTAGGTGATCCCAACATAAGGCCAGGGCCAAGAAGTGCTGATCTAGAACGAGGTTGCCCAGCAGGCTGGCTGCTTTGGCTGTGTTTAATGAGGCCTCTGGAAGGTCTGGCAGGGTGCTGGAGGAGAACCCTATGCCTGCCTGAGCCTGAGCGTGTGGACAGCCCTTATAGCCAGGCTGGTCAAAAGGCAAGAAGGAGATGGCTCAGGGGACCCTCTGTTTGGGGAAACCCCGCTGTCCTGCCCAGAGGATAATCCCACTTTGTAGAAAGGAGTCAGACAGCCCAGGACTGCTACCTTCCTCTCCTTCCCTCCACCTCCTGACTAAACTCAGCCTGGGGCCTGGTCTTTCCTGCACAGTGTGGCCAGTGACCAGACACCCTCTTTGGTGGGGACATGAAGGCCTCTTTCTCCATGAAGACCTCTCCTGAGGTCAGGCCACAGCCCTCTGGATAGAAAATGAGCAGCTCCAAGGCAAGGGGATGAGTGGGAGGGCAGAGGGAGGTGGTCCTGTTTCCTAAGAAACCCCCCACTCCCTGCCCAGCTGCTCTGGGCATGGAGAAAGGAAAAACCTGACTCATCAGTGCTAGTGTGACTCACGGGCCAACAAAACTGACTTGCCAGACTGGTTGGGAGGGGAACCTGCTGCTCCCACCATAACCTGGGGCCGTGGGCAGGTAAAGCCCATCCCTCCATCCCTTGGGCTGCTAGAGGACACATCCTGCCCACCGCCAGCTGCCAGGCCTGGGTGGCGGGCTTGGTTGGGGCACCTCCCTCAGCCTGGCCCCCAACTGGAGTAGCCACAGCTGCTTCAGGAACTTATTAGTGAGTGGCAGGGCTGGGAGGGAAGACAACTCAGAGGCTTTGGAACATAGAGGTGGCTTTAAGAATGAAAAGGAAGCTGGGATTCAGCTGCTCCAGGTCACACTTGTGAGGGGATGGAGCTGGGAGGTAGACCCAGGTCCTCTCTGATTGTTTTTCTTGAGATCGAGTTTCACTCTTGTCATCCAGGCTGGAGTGCAATGGCTCAATCTCGGCTCACTACAACCTCCGCCTCCCTAGTGCAAGTGATTCTCCTGCCTCAGCCTCCCAAGTAGCTGGGATTACAGGCACCCACCACCATACCTGGCTAATTTTTGTATTTTTAGTAGAGATGGGGTTTCACCATGTTGGTCAGGCTGGTCTCAAACTCCTGACCTCAGGTGATCCACCTGCCTCGGCCTCCCCAAGTGCTGGGATTACAGGTGTGAGCCACCTCACCTGGCTTTTATTTTTTTTTATTTTTTGGGAGACAGGGTCTTGCTCTGTCATCCAGGCTGGAGTGCAATCATGGCTTACTGCAGCCTTGACCTCCTGTGCTCAAGCAATCCTCCCGTCTCAGCCACCCAAAGTAGCCGAGACTATAGGCATGTATCACCACGCCTAGCTAATTTTTTAATTTTTTTGTAGAGATGGGGTCTACCTGTGCTTCCCAGGCTGGTCTTAAATTCTTGGGCTCAAACAATCCTCCTGCCTTAGCCTCTCAAAGTGCTGGGATGACAGGCATGAGTCATCGTGCCTGGCAAGAAATTATTTTACAAACTTGATTTCACTTAATCCTTGTAGCAACACTGTGTGGCAAATAGGACTGCTCCTCTTTTACGGATAAGGACACTGAGGCAATGACGGGAATCTAGTGAGCGGTTTCAGGTTCTCTCACTCCCAGCCCGATGCCTGTTCCAGACTCCGTCCTGCCTACCAGCTCTCCAGGGCAGAGACCAACCCCTGGTGGACACACACAGCTGACAGGCAGAGAAGGAGCACTGCCTCCAGCCCAGGACACAAGGTCTAGCTGACACCACTGACCAGTCCTACTCTGCCGCCCACACAGCCTGGCTGAGGTCTAAGCCACGTGGTCCCTCCAGAAATTGACTCGGCAATGCCCATGTCTGCCTCCCTGCCAGGCTGTGAGTTCCTCAAGGCAGCACGTGGTCTCCTTTGCGCTGACATCTAGATGACCAGCTCCTAGCCTAGAACTAGATAAGCAGTACCGGTTGGTGGCCAGAAGCCTCAGATGCCAGACCTGAGGTAGAACCCTGGCTCTGCCACTTATGTGCATGACTTAGGCATGTTATTCAACCTCTGAGAACCTCAGTTTCTGTATCTAGAAAATGGGGATAATAACTCTACCTGACAGGAGTACCATGAGCACTACAGTAATAAGAATGACATTAACAAGAACTGTTAACATTTATTAAGTGCTTATCATATGGCAGGCACTCTTCTAAACACTTCATATGTATTAAATCATCTAATCCAAAGGCCACGCAGCTGGGTGGTGGGCTGGCTCTGGAGCTGCTATCCTGACCCCCACAAGATACTGCATCTCCTGAATGTCAAGGGGCTGGTAGGTCATAAGCGCTCGGAACATGGGAGGGATTCTAGCTGATGCTCAGGAAGCAGTTGTAAAAGGAATCAATGAATGAACCTCTTTCCATCTAATTTCATTTCCAACCCTTATTAACGAGTCCTATTCTGTGTACAGTCTAGCTGAGTTATTTGAAGTTCCTGCGAAATATAAAGCAAAAACCCACAAAACAGTGTGAAAAAAACAAGACTTCAGTGAACAGAGCCTCCTCACTCCTTCTGCAGGAGGGTAACAGGATCCAGACTTCTGGAGGAGAGGCAATGACCCCAACCCTGGGTGCCATGCCCCTCCCCCTTCCTCAGAGAAGGTTCCACATGGGAGGTGGCAGTCCCTTAGGAGAGGGGGTGGAAATGGTCAGAGGCTTTGGCTGTGTCCAGCCCTCTGGGGGTGGTTGTGTGGAAGGGCCTCATGGGCTGCACAGGCATCCCAGCTATTTGATTTGGCAATGCTTAAGGAGGTGGATCTGGAAGGAAGGGAGCTAACAGTGACGGAGGAGCCTGTAGGAGTTGGCCCTGGCGTCTACACAGGGAGCAGGGAGAGGCAGGGCTTCCTGTCCTCCCATGTATCACATCCCCAGCCTCCTGCCAGGCCATAAGAGCAGGACCCCGAACTAAACAAAGAGAGGTTCTCCTCATCCAGCCCCACTTCCCCACATGCAGGCTGTCCCCTACCCTAAGAAAGGCTTGAGGGAGTAGGCAGGTGAGGCCTGGTTTGGGTGTTAACAACAAGTCTTGAACTTTTTTTTAAAAACAGCAAAAGTTTTTTTGTTGTTGGTTTTTTTTTTTGAGATCGTACCTCTCTCCGTTGCCCAGGCTGGAGTGCAGTGGCACCAACACAGCTCACTGCAGCCTCGACCTCCTGGGCTCAAGCGATCCTCCTACCTTAGCTTCCTGAGTAGCTGGGATCACAGGTGTGCATCACCACACCCACCTAATTTTTAAATTTTTGTAGAGAAAGAGTCTCTCCCTTTGTTGCCCATGCTGGTCCTAAACTCCTGGGCTCAAGTGATCCTCCTGCCTTAGCCTCCTAAAGGGCTGGGATTCCAGGTATGAGCCGCTGCTCCCAGCCCAAAACTCTTTTTCCAAAGAGTGAAAACCTTTGAAAGAAGCCTATCTAAGGCAGGTAAAGTGGAGCTGTTTGGGGTTGGGGTTGTTGTTCACCTGCCCATCCCTCCTGACACTTCCAGAAACCCCAGGCTCCAGAGGACATGTGAGCTCCTACTTGGCACTGCCCATCCCAGGCCTCTCGGAGAAACCCGCTTGTGCTGTCAGACAACCTTCACTCCCTGGGCAGCGCCCAACTCAACTGCCTGAACTGGGACACCTCAGGCCCAGGACAACAGGAGCACTGCCAGGCATGGCCCTGATGCACCACATGACCTGGGCAGGTCTTCTCCCTGGGGCCGCTGATCTACAACATGGTTTCCAGGGCCTATTCCAGCTCTAAGACTCAATTCACATCCACTTTGTGGAAAGATCTGTGCAGGGCTCGTGAGGGCCACAAAGACAGCTAAGGCATGATCCTAGCCCTCCAAAAATCCCCAGCCCCGGCCCCAAACTGCAAAGCAAACCATATGTGCAATAACACACTCACACACACGTGTACACATAGAAGGCTTACCAGATTCTGTGCAAAAAAAGCTTTGAGACTCAAACGAGACTCTCATAAGCCCACAGAAACCCTGTTAAATAGAAACTGCTCAGATCATTCCCACAGCCATTCATAAAACGTTCACTGTCATCTACCAGTGCCAGGCACGGTAGACGTCCAGACGAGCATGACAAGCTCCTGACCAGACGAGCTCATATCACTGTCTGGGCTGGAGCTGAATCACACAAATGATACGCAAGGATCCCTCTCAGTTTTCTCATACATATGTTCATGCTCACTATTTTGAATATATTTGAATGTATAATTTAGGAAATCCTTGTCAACTGTTACTCTGTGGCACATTTTCAAAAACATACAAATGTATAATATATAACATACGTAAATCTTTAAATTTAATTTTTAATTTTTAAAAAATAAAATATGGATGAGGTCTCACTATGTCGCCCAGGTTGGTCTCAAACTCCTGGCCTCAAGGGATCCTCTCGCCTCAGCCTCCCAAAGTACAAGTACTCCATGCGTGAGCCACTGTGTCTGGCCAATATACATAAATTTTAAAAACAAAGCGAAACAAGCAGATGAACTGGTGCGTGCCAGAGTTGAGGTACGCGGAAAGTCTGCTGGGGCTGAGCACGGTAGTTCGCACCTGTAATCCAAGCATTTTGGGAGGCCAAGGCGGGAGGACTGCTTGAAGCCAGGAGTTCAAGACTAGCCTGGCCAATATGGCTACTAACATCTCTACTTAAAATACAAAAATTAATCAGGTGTGGTGGTGCACACCTGTAGTCCCAGCTACTTGAGACTCGCTTGAACCTGGGAGGTGGAGGTTGCAGTGAGCTGCGACTGTATCTCTTTATTCCAGCCTGGATGGGAGAAAGACCCTGCCTCAAAAAAAAAAAAAGAAAAAGAGAGTCTGTGGAGAACACACACCCTGAAGGACCAGTCCTCCTCTCTGCTTCTACTGCAGGGACAGGAGCCGGGTTAGCTCCTCTCCAAGGCCATGTCCAGTTCTGACCCTATGTGACAAGGACTCTGGAAATAAGCTCTGCTGGCTGGGAGGGCCAGGTGGGAGCAAGCCTCACCTTCCTCCCTCCTCCCTCCTTTCAGACTTCCTACCTCACCCTCTCCACATACAGTGGCCTGCCCTGCTTCGGCCTCTGCCACTGCTGGAGGGAGAGGTGGCATACAAGTGTTGGGCCTCAGTTTCCTTTTGCAATAATGAGGGTAACGGGGGAGGTGAGGGATTTCCGATCAAGAATCCAGGTGCAAGAGTGCAGGTCACATGCAGCCGCCAAGCTGTGTGCAGGTCGCCCTGCTCTCTAGCTATCCTACCCCTTGTGCTAATGGGCTTGGCCTGGGAGCAGCCCCTGCCACCCCACCCCCAAGGTAACCCAACTCTTCATGGTCAAATGATAGCTGGAGGTGAGGCTGGGGAGCCCTACGGCAGGAGAGGGTGATGATTACCAGGGTGCTCAGGCCCAGACAAAAGGGTCATGGCCCAGATTGATTTCAACACACAATTCCTGCATACCCACTGTGTTTAAGATCCTGTCGGGCACTCCAGGGGCTGAGAAAATGAGGGTGACATTCTAATTACCTTAAAGTGTGTCTCAAGGTTTAAAGAGCACCTCCTCAGAGAGGCCTGCCCTGCTGACCTAACTAAAGGAGGCTCCCCCAGTCCCTACCACATCCCTTGTTCTCCTAAGGCACATTTACTCCAATTCTGCCACTGTTTCTTCACTTCTCTGTATCTCTCAGAAGGTCAGCCCCTCCAATGGAGGGCCCTGATCTCTCCCTCACAGTTGCACCCCATGCTTCCTCCTGTGTAAGCTGAATGAATGAATGAATGGCCGAATGACTCCACCACTGGACAAGCAGAAAGTGGCATAAAGCAGATTCAGAAGGCCTGGGGAAGCAAAGGAAGGAAGGAACAAATCTGCAGGACTTCCTGGAGAAGAAATGACATTGTGAACCTGGCCTTGAAAGAGGGTGAGGGAGGAAGCGTTCCCTGTGGAAGGTACAGAAGCAGCTATGGCCTGGAATCAGGCTGGGTAGAATGTACAGGCTGGAAGGACAGGCTGAAGCCCCATGAGTTGAACCAGACCCTGCAAGGTTTGATGGGTGCCCTGCCCCTGGGCCCACTGGCCTCCTATGAGACACTGGTCTTCATTCTGCACTGACAAAATCAGGTCTCATAAATGTCTGAACACAAGTCTGCAGTGTGGTGTGCAGGGGTCATTTTTAAATTAAACACTAGCTGGGGTACCCACAGATTGCCCCATTTTCTTCTTCTCTAGTCTCCTTCACCCTGGCTGCCAGGATCCTGTTCTGACCA
Source organism: Cacajao melanocephalus (assembly GCA_963573385.1). Taxonomy (NCBI): domain Eukaryota; kingdom Metazoa; phylum Chordata; class Mammalia; order Primates; family Pitheciidae; genus Cacajao; species Cacajao melanocephalus. The sequence goes on along the minus strand of CAUYLG010049418.1, from coordinate 97,380 downwards.
GCCGTGCAACCACTGGGGGACTAAAGAACAACTCCCAACCGTATCATGACAAAGACCTTGTATGACCGCCTCACTCAGGTCTCTAAAGAATTTCTCTCTGGCCAGGTACAGTGGCTCACACCTATAATCCCAGCACTTCAGGAGGTGGAGACAGGTGGATCACATGAGGTCAGGAGTTCAAGACCAGCCTGACCAACATGGTGAAGCCCGTCTCTACTAAAAATACAAAATTAGCCAGGCATGGTGATGGGTGCCTGTAATCCTAGCTACTTGAGAGGCTGAGGCAGGAGAATTGCTTGAACCAGGGAGGTGGAGGCTGCAGTGAGCCAAGATCACGCCACTGCATTCCAGCCTGGGTGACAAGAGCAAAACTCCATCTCAAAAAAAAAAAAAAGAAAAAGAAAAAGAATTTCTCTCCAACTACATGTAGGCGATAAACTAATTATTTTATTTTATTTTTTTGAGACAAGATCTTGCTGTGTCACCCAGGCTAGAGTGCAGTAGTGCGGTCATGGCTCACTGAAGCCCGGAACACTGGGGATCAAGCGATCCTTCCACCTCAGCCTCCCCCGTAGCTGGGGCTACAGGAGTGTGCCACTGCACCTGGCTAATTTCTTAAAGAATTTTTGTAGAGATGGAGTCTCACTATGTTGCCCAGGGTGGTCTCAAACTCCTGACTTCAAGCGATCCTCCCATAGTGCTAGGATTATAGGTGTGAGCCACTGCAGCAGCAAGTAATTTTTCTTTTTTCTTTTTCGAGACAGAGTCATGCTTTGTCACCCAGGCTGGAGTGCAGTGGCACAATCTGAGCTCACTGCAACCTCCGTCTCCCGGGTTCAAGCAATTCTCCTGCCTCAGCCTCCTGAGAGCTGGGACTACCGGTGCGTGCCACCATGCCTGGCTACTTTTTTGTATTTTTAGTAGAGACAGGGTTTCACGGTGTTAGCCAGGATGGTCTTGGTATCCTGAACTTGTGATCTGCTCACCACAGGCTCCCAAAGTACTGGGATTACAGGTGTAAGCCATCACGCCCAGCCTGCAATTTTTTTTTTTAAATGGAAATGCTAAGACCTAGCGGTTTGTTAAGCCTTCTTATCAGCATATGGGAACTAGCAGTTCACACCCAGCTGGTAGCAAGCCAGTCTGGAGAGGAGGCTTTGGCCAACCTGGATGATAATGCCTCTGTGACTTGGTTTCTTGGGACCATGAGAGAGAGGAAGTAAGAGATATGGCCAGAGTGAGGAAGAATGGGCAGAAAAGCCCAGAAGCCTCCAGCCTCCAGAGTCCAGGAGAGATTTCTCCACTGCTCATACATGCCTTCTTCCAGGGAAGAGGAGTGTGGGGCCCAAGGGGGTGGGAGGGAGAAAGGCCACCCCCTCCCGGCCAATGAGGGCTTTCAACAGAGGGCTTTAGAAAGGCTGGCTGGGTGCCACTTGGTGGGGAGGCAGGCAAGGACTGTGAGCTTGACATTATTTCTTTTTTTTTTTTTTCAGATGGAGTCTCACTCTGTCACCCAGGCTGGAGTGCAGTGGTGCGATCTTGGCTCACTGCAACCTCCACCTCCTGGGTTGAAGCAATTCTCTGCTTCAGCCTCTTGAGTACTTCCTGCAAGGTTTCCAGAAAGTAGAAGGCATCAGGGCAGAGCTGGCCTAAGGCAGATGGGCTGTGGTCTACATCACCTGCCCTGCCAGAGGCTAGTTTGATTACAGGCGCCCACCACCACACCCAGCTAATTTTTGTATTTTTAGTAGAGACAGGGATTTTACCACGTTGGCCAAGCTGGTCCTGAACTCCTGATCTTGTGATCCACCCTCCTCAGCCTCCCAAAGGGCTAGGATTACAGGCGTGAGCCACCATGCCTGGCCACTTGACATAATTTCTACTCTGGGCAGAGGTCTGGGCTGGAGTCACTGTCAGGGGTCAGATGGTCGCCCTTGGAGGCTGTGTGCCTCTCAAGCAAATGGCAGCTCCAAATGGGCCAAAGTTTGTTAAGACAGTGTTAGCATCTGCAAGGGGAAAATCTGGAGACACACACCACTTTTTCTACCCCAGAAGTGGGGTAGTGGACCTTTCACATTCTAGGATATATATCTGTGCATGTATTGGCTTTTTTAGGAGTAGGGGTGGGGTATGGGGGGTGTGTGTGTGTTCCTTAGTTCCTTAAGCTTTTGCTTGAATGTGGTGTGGTAGAAAATCTTGAGACTTGGGGAGAAAGCCAATAAAATCCTTGTCATGATAAGGCAGAGAAAGCTTACCTAGGACTTCGAGTATCTTCTGCAAGTACCTCCAAGGAAAGACTGTTTCTAGCTGTCTTGGATCAAACAAAGCTCCCGTTTAAGTGAACTGTACCACAAACAAGCTATAAAGGCAGGGCTGGGCCCTCCCCATCTCAGGAGTCCCAGGGCTTAGGCCAGTGCCTGGCACACAATAGGTGCTCAATAAAAGCTGATAGAGTCAACCAGGGAGTGGACATGGGAGGTGGTGAGAGCTCTGGTCTCCTGGGAAGGAGGTGAGATAGGAAAGGGCCCTCCAGAGGAGCCCTGCAGAAAGGCAGAAACCAGTGGAACCCTTGGCAAGCTGTCCTCAGGCCTTTGTCTTAGGGGAAGGCAGCAGAAGCTGGCAGCCAGAAAAGGTTACAGCTGGTCCTGCCTACAAGGTTTCCAGAGGGTAGAAGCCTTCAGGGCAGGGCCGGCCTAGGGCAGATGGGACGTGGTCCACATCACCTGCCCTTCCCGAGGCAAGTCTGACAAGGGTTTAAGTTTTTTATTTTTTTAGATGGAGTCTCACTTTGTCACCCAGGCTTGAATGCAGTGGCGCAATCTTGGCTCACTGTAACCTTGACCTCCAGGGTTCAAGCGATTCTCTTCCCTTAGCCTCCTGGGAAGCTGGGACTACGGGCATGCGCCACCACACCCGGCTAATTTTTGTATTTCTTTTTTTGTTTTTGAGGCGGAGTTATGCCCTTGTTGCCCAGGCTGGAGTGAAATGGTGCTATCTCAGCTAATTGTAACCTCCACCTCCCAAGTTCAAGTGATTCTCCTGCCTCAGCCTCCCGAGTAGCTGGGATTACAGGCATGTGCCATTATGCCCAGCTAATTTTGTATTTTTAGTAGAGATGGGGTTTCGCCATGTTGGCCAGGCTGGTCTCAAACTCCTGACCTCAAGGGATCCACCTGCCTCGGCCTCCCAAAGTGTTGAAATTACAGGCGTGAGCCACTATGCCCGGCTCAGAACTTAAGATCTGTGTCAAGCAAGAGCTGAGTCAGACTTAGTGGGTTGGGGGATAAAGGGGGGGTGTTGCGAAGAGGCAGGGCAGACAGATCAGGCCTCATCCTCTCAGATATGCTCCACCAGCCCAAGGCCAGGCAGGAACAGCCTCCTTGTACCTGCCTCCCACCCACCATGGCCTAGAAGAAAAGCAGCCTCCCATGGTGCTGAAACCCAGGAAAAAGCAAAGCCTGGGGAAAAGTCTCCCTTGCAGACAGGATGCAGCTGGTAGCTGTGTGCTAGGAGACCACCACCTGTTTTGGCCCAAACGTCCTCCCTTCATAGATGCCAGACAGGCTCTAGCAGTGGGTGGGGAGGAGGAGGCAGCAAAGCTGGGGGCAGCAGGAGGTATCTGCTTTCAGCACAGTCACCAAAGGGTCAGGAAGGGAGCCCTGTGGGCTCAGCTCCCAGCTGGTAGAAAAGGCATCCTCTCAGTTTCAGCTCAGCTCGAGGTCAAGAACTGCTGAGGCTGGCAGCCCTGCGCAGGAGATGCTATTTGCTTGCAAGTGAGCATCTTGTCGCCGTGGTGACCCAGGGAAGCACCATGCAGGAGTCAGCCACAAGGCCAGGAACAGAGCTTTCCAGCTGGGAAAGTGGATGCAAAGCACTCCTCTTCCCCTGGACCCTGACCATGGGCCAGGCACTGTACTACCCACGTGGACCACAAAGATGCACCAGACTCCACGCTGCCCTTGGGAGGGGCCTGAGACACACCAGAAATAAGCGCACAACATTAGAAAGTGATGGAGGTGGTAAGAGGCAAGACCAGAGACCAACAGGGCTTTCAAGAAGAAAAAGAGCTCACCTCAACTGCGCAACACATACAGGAGGAGACTCAGGAGAGGCTTTGGGAGGAAGAAGGTGTGAAACAGCAAGTGAAGGTACAAATCTCCCTACAGACAGCTCCAGCTGCTTGGTTTGCTTCAGGGCCAAGAGATGGCAGACTGAGAGCGCCTTGGCCCAGGGTGCTCCCTCTGCTGACTGCTCTCCCAGCCCAGTCAGCCCCCCACTATCTGCCCCTTGACTGTCTCACCTTTCTAACCCTCAATGTCCCACCTGGCTGCCCCTGCCTGCCTCCAGCTGCCCGCCAGCATGGCCAACTACCCAGCTCCCAGGATCACAACGCCTTGTTGCCGAGTCTTCCTGCTGGTCTCGGCCTCCAGCTCTGTGGTCCCACTCTTCATCACACCCCAGGCCAGTTTTTCTATTCTGGGACCTATTTGGAGACTATCTCCTGGTGGTGAATTCTTAGCAAAATCCCATTAAACCACAATCTGCCACATTCCTCATGCTCTGCCCTCACGTGGGGACCTGAAAACCACAGGGTAGCCTGCTGTGGGCCTAGGAACTGTTTATCACAGTTTCCAAGGGCATGAGACAGTTTCTTGGAGCACCAGGATGCTGGTGCTCAGAAAGGGCCAGAGGGTCAGGAATGGACCTGATACCCAGAATTGCCCCCGGGGCATCAACCAAAGACTGAAGCTCAGGGACTGGCTCCATGACCCAGCAATGCCAAGCACAGCCAGGAGTCCCTTGTCCAACCACTTTTCTTATTTTTTACATTGTTTAAAAGATGACACATGTAGGCCGGGTGTGGTGGCTCATGCCTGTGATTCCAGCACTTCGGGAGGCCAGGGTGGTCAGGAGTTTGAGAACTGCCTGGCCAACATGGTGAAACCCCATCTCTACAAAAATACAAAAATTAGCCAAGCATGGTGGCACATGCCTGTAATCCCAGCTACTTGGGAGGCTGAGGCAGGAGGATCACCCAAACCCGGGAGGCAGAGGCTGCAGCAAGCCGAGATTGTGTCACAGCACTCCAGCCTCAGGGATGGGGAGACTCCGTCTCAAAAAAAAAAAAAAAAAAAGACATATGTTAGATTAAAAAAATAAAAATTATATAATATGAACATAAAAAGGAAAAATGTAAGTAACCTATATCCTATCACCCCCAAATAACCAGCAATAATATGTTGAGGCATTTTCTTTTGTTCCTCTCAATTCAGATTCATATTGCTGAGATCATATGGTATATACAAGCTTCTACCATTATGATGTCCATGATCCTGCTTTTATTTTAATCTGAAGGCAGCTGCTAGACCAGTGATTCTCAACCTTTGCTGCTTGCCAGATTTACCTGTGCCCCCCTTCCCTAGGTCTTATCCCTAGAAATTGACTCAGGACATACAGAAAATCTAGAATAAATAAAATACTTCAAAAAAATCCTATTGTTTTACTTCACATAGAATCATCTAATAATATTGACTGAGCAACTATGTGCTGAGCGCTATAAAGGATGCTTTTTTTTTTGACATGGGGTCTCATACTGAAGCCCAGGCTGGAGTACAGAGGCGCGATCATAACTCACTGCACCTTGAACTCCTAGGTTCAAGCAGTCCTCCTGCCTCAGTCTCCTGAGTCACTGAGATTAAAGGTGTAAGCCGCCATGCCCAGCTCAAGATTCATTTCTTACAATAAAAAGCTTATATCATTCTTCATTCATTCAAGAAACATGTAGAGCTTCTAGTATGCACCAGGCCCCGTGCTGGGGAACAGGGACATAAAGTCAATAAAACACACTCTCAAGGTCAGAGCTAGTGAGGGAGACAGACAAGTCAGGAGATCGTTAGAAACTAATGCACACATACAAGGGGAGTGACATGCACAGGAATCAGGGGGACATGGTGGGTGCAGTCTCATCCACAGTGGATGCAGTCTCACCCCCTCTGCAGAAGGTCTTGAAGTTTGCTCCAAGTACCAAAGGACAAGCTGGAGTTAGCCAGGCAAAGGGGTAAGGGGGCTGGGCTCACCAGACAGAGGAAGCAGTGTGAGCCTACCCTGGGCTCAGGTTTGTGGAGCTGCAAGCAGTGCTACCAGGTAGGTCACGTGAGGCAGGAGGTAGTCAGAATGGAGCCAAAGAAGGGCAGATCAGCGAGGGCCCCTGGGCCATTGACACGACTTGGACATTATGCCCTAAGGGATGGGAGAGCCTCTGAAGGGGCAAAGCCAAGGAAGGATAAGCATTCTTTTTCTTTTTGAAATTTTTTGAAGATAGGGTCTTGCCATGTTGCCCAGGCTGGTCTCGAACTCCTGGACTCAAGTGATCCTCCTGCGCTGGCCTCCCAAAGCGCTGGGATTACAGGCAGCCACTGCAGCCTGCTGAGACAGGAATTTTTTTTTTCTTTTTTTTTTGAGACCGAGTCGCACTGTCACCCAGGCTGGAGTGCTGTGGCATGATCTTGGCTCACTGCAACTTCTGCCTCCCGGGTTCAAGCAATACTCCTGCTTCAGCCTCCCAAGTAGCAGGGATTACAGGCGCATGCCACCATGCCAGGCTAATTTTAGTATTTTTAGTAAAGATGGGGTTTCACCATGTTGGCCAGGGTGGTCTTGAACTCCTGACATAAGACAGGCATTTTTGATTGCTCACTCTGGAATCCGTGTGGAGAGTGCGTTTAAGGAGTCTTGAGTGAAGGCAGGAAGATCAATTAGGAGGCTGCTGCATTAGAAGAAGAGCAAAAAAAAATAGGAGCCTGGACTCAGATTTTATTGCGTCTATCATGCAGTGGGCAGAGATTTAGTGGGGATGGAGATGAGAGGATGGATTTGAGGTCCCTGAGTCACACATTTAGACTTTCAATTTTTCACATTGGAATCAAAGTCTTAGTGCATAAAGCTTTGTACACACTTCAGCTTGGTTCTCTATGATAAAGTCCTTGTTATGGAATTTCTAGGTCAAAGAGCAGGGATATTTTTAAGGTTCTTGTTATCTTTTGCCAAATTGCTTTCCAGAAAGACTCTCAATTTTCACTTCCACCAGCAGTGCACAAGAGTGCTTGTTAGACCCTTAGGGATGATGCCCTGCCAGAGATCGAATCTTCTGCTTGGCCCCAAACAAAATGACTGGGAATAGGTTTCCCGACTACACAAATGGCACATCAGGGTGAAGGGTAAGTTGCTTTGGAGCTGGCCTGGGGCCAGGGACGGGGTACTCTCTCCCTGCTCCAACCATTTTCCTTGCTGCTGCCAGGAACCTTGTTAAGCATCATTATGTCACTCCACTCCTCAAAAACTTTCTATGGCTCCCCACTGCCTAAAAATAAAAGCCAAACACCTTAGCATGGAAATCAAGTCTTTCCAAAAATATGATCTTCGGTCCACATCCCCATTTATTCATTCAACAAATATTTGAGGAACCAATATTTACCTATACAAAACAAAGTCCTTGCTCTCCTGGAGTTTACATTCTAGCAGGAGAAACAGATAGTGCACAAGTCCATCTAGAGTATGTCAGGTGTTTATATGTCATACCCAAAATAAAGCAGAAAAGTACAGTGATGAGAATTGAGAACGGGGGACCAGGGAAGGCCTCTAACAAGGAGATGGGTGCAGAGGCCAGATGGAGGGAGAAGTGAGCCACACAGACAGCTGAGGTCTGTTCTCTCACTGGCTTCCATTACACTCAGACCACACCTGGGCCACCAGCCCTCCACGGGCTTCCAAGTCTCCATGCCTTTGCTATTGGTTTTCTCTCCCAAAGATCCCCCATCTGTTGAAATTGGACATGTCGGCGCCCAGCTACAACATCACCTCTTCTGTGAAACCCTCCTAATTCCTTAGCCACGCTGCTCTCAGCACTTCATTCCATTTTGCAGTCCGCCCAACTGCGAGCATATGGAGGCCCCAGGTGGTCTTTTAGCTCTCTGTCTTCAGTGCCCAGCATACAACAAAAGAGATTCTCTATTTTGGTACTTACAGATTGTCTGGGTTCCACACACACCCTCTCCAGACGACACTGTGAGTTGCTAAAAGGCAGAAATTGCCTTCTTTGGCTTCTGGCCCCCTAAGTTGGTACAGCACAGTCTGGCACAAAGATGTTTCCCAAACAAGGGGGCATGTGTGCTGGTTGCCCAAGAGTGTGGGCACATGACTAGCAGGGAAGCATTCTCTCAGCACATGCAAGCGAAATACTCTACATCTTCTGTAGCGAGGCTGTTAGTTATCTACCCAAACCCACTCTCCCCTTCTTCATGGGGACACAGTAGCACAGACAGATGATATTTCCCAGCCTTGCTTGCAGCCAGGGAGGCCGTGTGACCATGCTGCACACATGCTGTGGAGGACCAGGGCCTAGGGACAGTGGGCAGACCTCCTCCACCCTTCCTTCCTCGCTCCATTGGTTGAAGCCCAGACATGGCTGCAACCCAGCTTCAACCATGAAAACAACAATGTCCTATGATGTGGCAGCAACAACTGGATCCCAGGTGACCACAAGCAGCTGAGCTGCCCCTCGCCTGGTCTGTTCATGTTAAGGACATCAGGGCCATTACATGAGACAGAAAAACAAATTCCTCATTATTTTAGCCACTGTATCATTAGGCCCCTTCAACACAGAAGGGCAGCTTTCCACAAAGAAATGCACCTGCCTTCACAGAGTGCTCAGGGCACCAATGAGATTAAGTCATCATCGTCCTCAAAAACCTGGCTCGATGCCTCGGGGAGGAATGGTGAATCCTGTTCCTAGCAACCCCTAGGATTTGGTAGCATCAGGAGATGGGGCTAGATGAAGGTGGTATGCAAGTCAGGGTAAAAACTCTGTGGGGGACTCGGCATGGTGCCTCATGCCTATAATCCCAGCACTTTAGGAGGCTAAGGTGAGTGAATTGCTTGAGTCCAAGAGTTTGAGACCAGCTTGGGCAACATAGTGAGACCCCACCTCTACAAAAACATACAAAAAATTAGCCTGGCATGGTGGCGCATGCCTGTGGTCCCAGCTACTCTGGAGGCTGAGCGGGAGGATCACCTGAGCCTGGGAGGAAGAGGCTGCGGTGCACTGTAATCGCACCACTGCACTCCAGCCTGGGTGACAGAGCGAGGAACCCACAAGGAGCAGGGGCACTGTGATCAGGGTGGGAAGGCAGCCTAAAAGCCAAGTGCTGCTGCTAAGGAAGGGCTAAGGAATATAAACCCAAATGTGTTCATTCTAGCCCCTCTTATGGGTCTCCCCACACTCATCCTGCTGGCAGTCACAGAGGCAGAATTACAGAACACAATAAATGGGGAAGGGGCTGGGCCCAGAGGCGAAGGGCATCATCTCACTGGCTCCAGCTGCTACAGAAGCAGGAATCAGGGAGGCCGTGTCTTCAGCAGCCTCAGGAGGCCACAGAGAGTAACGGCGCTGCCTTAAATCGAGATCTGCTACACCTTGCGCCACCTCAACTCTGAACTTTGGTGTCCACCAAGTTGCATCCAAAGAAGATACGAAGACAGAGGACACATACTGCCCCCACCCCCAGCCTCCAGCTGCCCAAATCATCTGCCCAACTTTCCTGGCTCTACCAAACTCAAGTCCCTGCCTGCCAGCTCTAGCCCACCTTCTACAACCATGGTGTCGTGTTGATGCTAAGTGCTGGGCTCAGTACGAGCAAGGAAACAGTGGAGGAGACAGGTGCTGCAGAGAGGCCACACAGACCAGGAGAAGGAGTTGGGCTCTGGAGCCAAGCAGAAGAGGATTCTCATTCTGACCCCATCTCCTAACTGGCCCTGTGACCCCAGCAAGCTTTAGTTCTCCAATCTGTGAAATGGAGATGAATGATGCCACGTCACTAGGTGCTGAGAGAACACAATAGTCTGTGCCTGGAGCATGGAAGGTGCTCCGAAAATGCCCGTTTCCCTCTATTGCTCCTAGATGGCTGCCTTGTTGATCTGCCACAATTCATGAAATCCCCACCTTCAGGGTTAAGGCACTGTCTGTAAAATGTCCCGGTGGAGTAAGATGTCACCTCCTGCAAAAGACAATTAAGTGTTCTGGGTGGGCTGGCAGGCAGCATCCAGAGCGTCTGGTTAAGGTGCTGATGTTAAAGCTCGCAGGTACAGGCAGCAGTGGCTCTGAAGTGTGGCTGCACAGCCCCGAAGGGGAAGGCATTATAAAGAAATATGCCGCGTCAAGGACACTAAAAGGTCTGGGATCTCCAGGTGGGCAGGGGAAGGGATGCTCAGGGACGCCTCAACAGAAGAGGAAAAGGAGAAAGCAGAAAAAGAAAGGAGTCAGGGAAACGAAAGCCTCTAAAAAAGACGCAGGCAGGAGCAGCTAGGGTGGCCCCGGCCCTGCAGCTGTGGCCCTCCTCTACGACACTCAGTCATCACACCCTGGCTCCCTCCAGACCCCTCTTCCAAGCAGCTTTGTCTTATTCCTGGCACCAAATGGTTCCTACATGTTCATCCCCACCTCACCTTCACCCACCAGCCAGGTACAATCTAAAGAGGAAGGAAGCTAAAAGCTCTGACTTGCTGTTTAGAGAGGGCTCCTGGAACTTTCCCATAAAACATGCTGGAGGTCACAGAGGAGGTGCAATGTGTCCAAGCTGCAAAATGACAAGATCAAGCATCTCTGGGGTTGTGTTTCTGGCTTGGCTACAAATTTGAGATGACCTGGGCAAGCCACACACCCTGTCTCTGATCTTTACTACTCTGTAAGACAAGTCACCCAACTCAAATCCCAAGAGCTATAACAGGAAAACTTTACCAAAAGGAAATAAACTTCTCAGGCAGGACCAGGGGGTGAGACACAAAGAAGGCACACCTGGGCTCAGCCAAGTTCACACCGAACAGAGGGAGCTGCTCTCACAAGGCCACAGCAGGAGCAATGAGACAGGGCACAGGCTCTCACTCTACAGAGAGACAGGCCAAGGCAAGGATGGACTTTCTACTCACTCAGTATATTCAAAAGCTAGCCTCACCCAAAGAAAGTCTGGCTGGGCCAAGTGGTGGCTCACGCCTGTATTCCCAACACTTTGGGAGGCTGAGGCAGGCAGATCATGAAGTCAGGAGTTCAAGACCAGCCTGACCAATATGGCGAAACCCCATTTCTACTAAAAATACAAAAAATTAGCCACTACATGGTGGCGCACATCTGTAATCCCAGCTACTCAGCAGGCTGAGGCAGTAGAATCGCTTGGACCCAGGAGGCAGAGGTTGCAGTGAGCTGAAGTCGCGCCACTGTACTCCAGCCTGGGTAACAAAGCAAGACTCCATCTCAAAAAAAAAGAACAAAACAGAAAGTCTGGCTGAACTCCTGGCAAGAGTGCTAAGTGGAGTGACCCCACATTGGGTGGGCAGCTGGACGTGACCTTTCGGGCTTTTCCAGCTCTGGTGTCCTGCCACAATGCTCTGGAGTTGAAGAGGTTTGATCTCATCTACATCTTGCAGAGCTCAGTTCCAATCACTGTCAGACATGCTCCTGCCACCTTCTGAGGTTTATGGAAGGGCTCTCACCTATATAAACTTGATGTTGTGGCAGGCACTCTGGGACCACCCCACACCTCTCTGTATCCGAAGCCAACCATATGGCCACAAAAAGTCAGCAAGGCAAAGAAAAAGTCAAAGGAGAATCAGCCCAATGATGCAAACATCCATAGTTCCAAGAAGCCCAGTGCCAGCTAGTTGACAAGAGCAGCACAAAACAGGTGCGTGCTGTCCCTGAAGCCCGTGCTAGTGCCAGCCTCCATGCCACAGCCCTGGCCAGGCGGGTGAGTGACCCACTCCAAAGGGGCCCAGGCACACACTGCTGCCCAGCTGCTGTTGGGGGAAATCTGGACCAAGCTCCGTAGCTGGGGCTTCAGGGAGATCAGGGACCTGGAACACAGAGCTCCAGGATCTGAGGAGTCTGGAGACTGCTGCTCCTGCCTGCCTGAGGGCAGCCCTCCCAGCTTGATTTAGAAAAAGCCTCTGCCAGGCTATGGCCGAAGAGCTTAGCTTTTGCAGAACCAGATCCCATTGGAGCCAGAGAGGTCCTGGAAGGCCCAGCAGCGTGTGCCCGAGCTAACGCAAGAATCCCTGGGAGTGACCCTGACCAGCCCCGGAGGCTGGGCTCTCAGAGGCAGCCGAACCTGTGTTCTTAACCACTAAGCTAAAAGGTCCCAGTTAGCAAACCAGTGGTGTTTAGTGCACCTGCCCCAAGCCCCAAGCCCTGGGTCTTTTTCGATGCCCCATATAGTATGCACCATCCTCAGAGACCTCCAGTAAACACTTGCAGGGCTGTAGGAGACAGAATGGCAAGACACATACAGTCTCTTGTTTGAAGACAGTTTCTCAGCCTTTGAAAGCACACATCCTCTTTTAATAAATATACAGGCTTCTCATTTACACCCCACCTAAAACGGTGCTATGCCTCACTTGAGAATTACTGCAATATCAGGCAAGATTTGTCAAAGTCCACTTTCTTTGATTGTTTACATTTAAAAAACAACATATTTTTCCAAATCTAAAATGAGATTATGATCCTGAATATGCTTTTCAGATTTCACACTTGCCCCAATCCCCAGAGACTGTAATTCATTCTCCCTCTCTCTCCCCACTTGACAATCACCACTCATGGACAATAGTAGCACACAAAAGGTTTTCCACAAACAGTAGAAATGTTCCCTGTCAATACAGAATGTGTAGAAGAGGCAATGTGGGGCATTTCAAGCACACTCAGGAGAGAATGGAATATGACCTAAGTGGAAAGATCATCAGAGAAAAGTCAAGATCAGGCTATTATTTCTTTTTCTGTAGCCCCCTATTTGCAAGGATAATGTCGATGAAGTTCTTAGAGCTTTACGGAAGACTATAAAATGGCATGCTGGTAGGGGGAATCCAAGCAAAGAGAAATACTGTGACCTCTACCCTCTAAAAGTTCTTTTCGTTGTTTGGGGTACAGAGAAAGGAAAACAAGGGATGGCTCTGAGAATGACACCATGAGGTTTCCTTTGAGCACATTATTATTTTCAACAGGCAACTGGAGAGAAGGAGAACTTGTGGGCTCTGGAGACGCCTGGCCCATGGCACCCTCCTCCTGTAGTGGTTAAAATGGCCCAGGAGTCAGACTGATGCAGGTTCTGGTCTGCTTCTGCCACTTACTCATTGATGATATTGGGCAAATTATACAACCTCTCTGGGCCTCTGTGTCCCTTGCTGTGAGAGGTTGATCATACAACTTACTTCACTGAGTTATCACAAAGATTCAATGCGATAATATAGGGAAAAGGTACTACATCTGGAAAACATTAAGTGGACATGGAGAGGACTTCTAAGTGTCAGCCTTATTATTTCTCTCCTTGTTTCCCAACAAGAATTCAGGCAGCTGGAAGGCCAGTCTGCAACCCTCTCATTCTCATTTCCTATTTATTGTCGCAAGTGACACAAACTCTCCAGTCAAGGACAAGAACAGCTGGGCAGGCCAGGGAAATGCACAGCTGCTGCGCTTTAAAGAAAATAATGTTCCAAGGGGTCCGGGTTTGGAAGTGAGCGGGCAGGAGAAGACAAAAGCTGGCTTGGGGTGGGAGTGAGCAGGCAGCTCTGCTGGAGGCTCTGTGGAGGGAAAACGAACAGAAATAGCTGAAAGGGCTGGAGGGCGAGGAAGACACAAGTGGAAGCCAGGCCTTCCTGGAGAAAGGAAGCTGCAGGTGGGCTGGAGGCAGCCTCGGGTATGGCTCACACAGGAAACGTGGGATGTCAGCTGCAGAGGAGAGCAGGCCATGTCCTCGGGGAGGGGCAGCTGGGGAGAAGGAACCAGGCTGCCAGGCAGTCTTGGATGGAGCAAGGTCAGCACCCAACAGGAAGGAAGCTGCAGGTTCTCCCCTGTTGACCTCAGGTCCTTGCCTCAACCCCCCTCTGCCTCCCACAGCTCTATGGGCCCCAGAATGCAGCCAGTATTCCAGTTTCTGCCACCATCTACTGCCCCTATCCAGGTCCTCTTCCCGAGGCCAGCAGCAAAACAGGATGCAGGTTTCAGCATTCCCCACTTTCCTGGTATCTTTGAAACAAGTGCTCAGAGACGTTCCCTCTGGGAAACAAGCCAAGGAGGCCAACACCGTTCTCAGAGTGGCTCCTCCAGTTCCACACTAGGAAGTAAATGGGGTGTATCTGTCCCCACTCAACCATGTCCTCTCTGGCCTCTTCGCTTGTCTAGGAAGGAGAACACAGCCACATCCCTCCTGCCTCGGCCCTGCCGCTGGTCTCCACATGCACAGCACCACCAGGGAACCTCAGGAGCCAGTGCAGGTGAATGGATCCTAGGCCCACACGGTCATTCCTAGACCTTCGGGCTTGAGGCTCGGGCAGGTGCTGTTCTCTACTCACCCCTAGGAACAGGGAACACGGTTGGCAGCAGGGTCACCAGTCCGAGATGCTCAGGAGATGGGCTGTGGTGGAGCCAGTGTTCAGTCACGTCCCAGGGCCAGAAAGGAAGTCTCCCTGATCCCGCAGAGAGCCAACGACAGCACCACGTCGCGAGCGACCGCGGTCACAAGGCTGCTGCATCTGCATGAGACTTTCCAGTGCACAGAGCCCTGTGACATGCACAACTCGGCCCTTTCCCACACCTCTGCAAGGGGACTGGGCAGAGACTGTCCCCATGTTGAAGATGAGGGAGCTGAGGAGACTTGGCCAGTGTCACAGCTGCTGAGGGGCAGAGCTGGTGGGCCCAGGACCCATTCGCCAGCAGCTCCTCCTCTACCTGGGAACTTCCCTTCCTGCTGTAAATATCCCCAGATCTCCCCACCCTCAACCACCACCACCAGGCTCTCTAGTGGCGCCCCACTCCTCTGGCTGCCGATCACTCCCCTTCCTCAAGCCCCAGTGGTGCCAGGCCCTCCCCAGTGCCCTTACCACTGGGCCATCACTCTGCTTCAGCCAGACTGTTGCCAAAATTCAGGACCTCCTTCTTCAAAGGGTCTTCCATACCCCTTGCACTTCCACTCCTAACCCTCCCCTGCTGTCTGGAGTGCCACCAGCCTCCCAGGTGGTCTCCCTGTCTTCCATCCTGCCCTACCCCTTTCCCAGCTACCCCTGTCATCCTCGGAGTCCAGCAATGCCCTCCCAGGTGCCCTGCCTCTCCCTGGTCACAGGCTCCCCGTGGCTCCTCACACCTCCATGGCCCTGCCCCACAGCTCAGTATCCGAGATGCTATTCAGGCCCCACCTCTACTGCCCTCTCCTCCCTGCACCCTGGCTTTGGTGCAGGTCAGTCCTGGCTCTCCCTGTCCTTCAAGGCACTGCTCTCCAGTGTCCACAGCATCCCCTGACCGCAGGAGATGTGAGGAGATGGGTTTCTAATGCCTGCCCTGCCCAAAGCCCTGAAAGGGGCAGCCTCCCAGTCAACAAGGTCCAGCTGCCCCCCACTAGCTGCCTGTGACCCAGAGAAGCCATCCATGGTGGCACTGGTGTGCTCAACCACAGAATATGCTGAGATGTAAGAGGAGAAGGCTGAGTCTACTGAGAGGGAGGCCAGGAGCAGATGCTCAGACAAAAGCAGAGAGGCCACACCGCTCCCCAGAGACAGGGCTGCCTCCACTCCTGACGGCCTCCCAGCCCCAGCTACCAGGAGGCCAGGCTGCCTGGACGAAATCCTTCCAACAAAGCCCCTTTCCCCTGAGCTAACCTGGATGGGCTCCTGCTCCTGTGTGGAACACTGCCAATACCAGGCTCAGGGAGCCCCTGTCCCCTCCAGTCTGACACCCCCAATTGGAAGAGCTCTGGATTTGGCAATAGGCAGGCTCTGCTGAGGGTCACTTCTTTCACTGTCCCCTTGTGTGGCTATTAGATGTTCCACATACACCCAGTTTCCTCCCTGGGACCAGAACTCCTCATCAAAGCCTCGAGGAGCACACCACTTTGTCAAAGTTCCCCTCTTTGAAGCTGCCTCCGATCTGCATGGTATCAGGAGTGGCTCCTGCCAGACCTGTTTCATCTTGTGTGTCCCCATCCTCTGGCTGGAGCTGAGTAGACTGAAGGTAGAGATGTGACCCAGGCTGTGCCAACCAGACTCCTTCTCCCATGGGAATATGGACTTTGGACAGGAGAGCTCAGTATAGCTGAGTGTGGCTGGAACTGCAGCAGGAACGTTGGGGACCATGTGGGCTGAGGAGGGGGAAGCCAGCTTGCAGAGAAGAGAAGGAAACTCAAAGAGAAGCAGAGCTGAGAGAGAGGGAGAATCTAACAAGCTTTTTCTAATCCCTGCTTAAGGCCAGGCAGCAACCCTGCCCTGGGGTCCTGAGTCCTCCCCCCGCCAAGCCCTATCATAAATCGCCTTTTTTGCTTAAGCTAGATTCAGTTGGTTTCTGTTACTTGCAATCAAGGAGCTCTAACACAGCTGGGATCTCCCTTGCACTTCTCTGCTTCTCCAGGAATACAAAGCTGATGCTCTACAAATACTTGCTGAATGAAGAAAAACTGGCCCCACATTCTGGCTTTCCTATTTCTGCCAAAGGCACCATTGTGCTCAACAAATACTCTCTCCATAAAATGTGTAACTCAGCCTCAGGCAACTTAAATTAAATGCTCTTTCCTTGCCTGAAATGCATTAAATCCTCATTTTCATCTCTTCTTTGGGGCAAGCCAGTGCTAAAAAGAAAGGCAGGCAGGAGCAGGCGGAAAAAGAAATAGCCCTTCAACAAGCAGGCCAGCAAGTCCACTGCATCTGCAAACTGTGCTACTCCCTGGCTGCCCCCACTCCAAAAGACTGCCCCAAGATCTGTCCCTATGCCACACCCCTAGTCTACCCAAGATGACCATCAAAGTCTCCAAAGGTCACAGAGCTTGCAACCCTACTTATGTGTTATTTATGCCACAGAAAGAAACCTCAGAGGATCATCTTGCTCAGTGGTTTTCAAACTGTTTGCTCTGCTGGACCCTAGGACATAAGTGGACCCCTTCGGGGGGCCTTCTCTCTGGCTTCAACCAGTGCGGTACCCAGTTGGTTGTATATGTCAAGCTACCTTATAAGCTTACCCAAGAAAGGGTTCAGGTAGCTTTGAAAAACGGTACAAAATTCCCATCCCAGACCAACTCCTTCATCACTCAGATGAGGAACCAGAGATTCATGGGATTACACAGAGAGGGCAAGGAAGATAAGATGACCTTGCCCCAGCTCCTCGGGGCTCCTGACCACACCCCCACTGGATGAATGCTGAATCCGAGGTGACCCTGCCTGCATCAGCGGAAGGGCGATGCTAACCAGCATGAACAACTTGGAGCTGTCCTGATGCTAGTCCTCCGCTATATATAGTTTCTCCCCTGAAATGACCTCACGCAGCAGCAAAGGTTTGTGGTGTAGCAAAACCGGCTGTGTCCCCAACAACTCTAGGGGAGGAGAACTGCTTAAGAAACTGGGTGGTAAATGGAAAAGAGAGGAATTTGGGGGATGGGGAGGGATGAGGTGGCAGGTAGGGAACAAGCTTTTGAGACAACTCCGGGGAAATTCTTTCTCTGAGCCCCCTGGATGGCAGTGGAGAACAGTAAACCTGAGACTCTCTTGCAGTACGTAATAAAAGAGTCCCAAGTCTGGGGTGGTAAAGCCACTGCTTTGTTCCAGGCTCCAATCCTACCTGCTCAGAGACGTTGGGTACCTCTTCTCAAACTGCTGCATTCATCTGCACCCCTTGTGCAAGAACCAACAGAGGCTCCCTTTGACATAAGCGTCCCCATATACTATTCGATACCTTCCATAATCTTGGTGGACACAATAGATTTGATCTTGTGTGTGGGGGGGGGTTTGAGATGGAGTTTCACTCTTGTTGCCCAGGCTGTAGTGCAATGGCACAAACCTGGCTCACCATAGCCTCCGCCTCCCAGGTTCAAGCAATTATCCTGCCTCAGCCTCCCAAGTAGCTGGAATTATAGGCATGTACCACCATGTCCAGCTAATTTTTTTGTACTTAGTACAGACAGGGTTTCACCATCTTGGTCAGGTTGGTTTCGAACTCCTGACCTCAGGTGATACACGCGCCTCAGCCTCCCAAAGTGCTAGGATTACAGGCATGAGCCACCACGTCTGGCCAGATTGATCTTAATGCCTTAAAAAAGAAAAAGAACCCGGATGCAATGGCTCACACCTGTAATCCCAGCACTCTGGGAAGCCAAGGTGGGAGGACTGCTTGAGGCCAGGAGTTTGAGACCAACCTGGGCAACATGGCGAGACCCCATCTCTACAAAAAATACAGAAATTAGCTGGGTGTGGTAATGCACACCTGTAGTCTTAGCTACTCAGGGGCTGGGGTGGGAGGATCACTTGAGTGCAGGAGTTCAAGGCTGCAGTGAGCTATAATAGCTCCACTGCCCTCCAGCCTGGGCAACAGAGTAAGACCCTATCTCTAAATAAAAAGAAACAGGAAGATAAACACCAAATGAGAATGGAGACTCTGGCTGGCTGGTGGGAGTACAAAGGTTTTCTTCTTTGAGCTTTCTCTTATCATTCACATGTTTTCCATGAGCACACATTACTTTTACAATAAAGAAGATTGTATTGCTTGCTTCTCTCTAACCTGCACCACTTCCTCAAATCAGTAACCCTTCTACAAACTATGCCCACTCACTCCCAGTGTCTGTCCATCCCAATCCCCCAAGGAGCAACTTGAGTTCCACCACCCTCATAAATCTTCCCTCCACAAATTGAGTTTACAGGGACCTCTCTCATCCCAACTCTTTCTAAAAAGGGTCTACACATTGCCTTTGTCTCAACTTGTCTACACTGGATGACTTAGCACTTGTCTACACACTGTCTTGTTTGAAGTGGTATTACACCTTTGTCTGCTTCCTCTCCCAAGTAGACCATAAGCCATCTGGATGATAAGGTATATATGTATAATATGTGCATACATATTTGCAGGAATGAGGCAGGGTGGAATTTTGGAAAGGGCACAGGAGAGGGAGTCAGATTTCCTGGATCGGATACCAGCACCATCTCTGTGCAGAGCAGACCACAGGCAGTGGCTTTACCCTTCTGAACCAGTCCCAAGTTCTTCTAGCCGAATTCCCCAGCAATACCAATTCCCTTCCCCTAAAAGGAAGGACTCTGTGAAAGCCTGCCAACCTTACGAGTTTTGAAAAAGAGATCATTTAATCTCTCGAATTGAGGCCCCAGGTGCAGCCTACAAATGGGGTCCCCATCCATCCCTACCCAAACTAGTACCAGAGGGTGGGCCAGACACATGAGGGACAGGGCCTTTGGGTGAAAGTCTCTCCTTGCACACTTGCTCTGGGCTATGGACCCACCACAGGCAAATGCCAAAAGAATGGTACTCTCAACAGCAGCAGGCTGAGCACTTCTATCCATGCTGCAGAAAAAATGTTTGGTGCTCAGTGATGGATCAGACATCTGGGCCCTGAATCTTCTATGGGACATGTGTCACAGCAGGACACAGCTAGGCTCAGCTGCAAACAGGAGGGGTCAGCTGCAGATTAAAGGACCCAATGTAGCTTTGCTTTTGCCTAGTGACCCTGAAGACTGGCCCATTCTGTCCTTAGGAAGAGAGCATAAATAACAGTGTATACAGCATGTGGGTTTCTAAGAAATGTCATTTGGGCCTTATAAAAAGTCATAGTAGCAATAAGTTACTGACCAAATAAAGTCTCCTTCTCCTCAGTAGCCAGACCTGGACCAGGTAACAGCAGGATGATCATACTGAGCCAGACCTAAATGAGCTCTTGGCATTGTGGATCTGATATGACAGTAGAGAGGAGAAGGGCAAAGCGAAAACAGAGGAGTCAGCCTGGGGTGGAAACATGCAGTGCAGAGCGCTGCTGTCCCCCAAGGAACTGCCTCCCTAGCTCCCCTGGACCCTTGGCTCTGTGTGTTACGGATCTGCTGCCTGGGCCAGGACCAGGGGTGGGGGCAGGTGGAAATAGGTTTGGAAAAAAATAAAAGCCAACCAAGAAACTCCAGTATTACTGAGTCCATCACTCTGAACTCCTTGAGGAGAAGAACTGACTCTCTGTGCTGTGTTCCCCTCCCCCAGCGCAGAGCCAGGTATAAGGTCGGTGTAGCAAATATTGAGAGGCAGTTTCCCGTAGTGGCTAGGGTGTAGGTCCCCAGGATACAACTGCCGGGATTCAATCAACTGCCAGGATTCAAACTCTCCAGTGTCATGAGCAAGCGTCTCAACACTCCCCCCACAGCCTCAGTTTCCTCATCTGTAAGATGGACATAAATTAGGCCTGCCATTACAGGGCAGATGTGAAAACTGTCAACAGTGATATCAAGAATCTAGTAGGCTGCCTACCACACACATGGGAGGAGATTGATAAACGATACTGATTTCAGTGATGGCAATTCCTGGAGCTGCTGTGAAGGCTGGGGAAATGAAGTGCTCATGCCATGTGACAGTCTATTTTGGGGGAACAGAGTGCTTTCACTCAGTAAAAAAAAAAAAAAAAAAAAATCAATGCCATGTGCAGTATCCCATATACCAGAGGACAGTGTGGTCTGTCTCCCAGACACTGCATGGGGGGTGGGAAGAGGTGGAAGGAGGGACAAATCCATGAAGGCTGTCACAAAGTGCACTTTCTGGCACATTCAGATATATAGTACAAGAACCGGCAGAAGTAGACTACTTGCTAGTCATGAGTGGCAGTGACATCAGTAAACCAGCTATACCTGTTTAGGGCCCAAGGAGTCCTTTGCTGAAGTTTGACAGTGAGGTAGGTACTGCATGGAAGGAACCCAAGACCGAGAACCCAAATATTTCATTCTCACTGCGTGTCCCCCAGCCCCCCAACACACAGTTAATATCACTGCACCTCGCCCCTAAAGGAAAATCTCTACCTCAGTGGACTATCAGGAGGATTAGATGAGATGTGTGTCAGCACCTACTACAGTGCCTGCTGCACAGTCAGCTGCAATCAGTAGTAGGATACAAGAAATCCAACAACAGTTTGGAATCTAGGTATGTGGGGGGGGGGTACTCATCAAGTGTGAAAGAGGCTCTGATGTGGATGTTTATCAGCAGCTTCTTGGAAGTTCACAGAGGAGGTATCTGCAGCTGACAGTGTGTATTAGAGAAATGCGCAAAGCTCCAGGAAGGAAGCCCTGGGGACTCAGAGGTGTTCTGCCAAGCTGAAGAGGGGCAACAGCAAGCAGAGGGCACTCACAGCCTTGAACTACTGGCAAGAAATGTTTCCATCTATGTGGAGATTGCCTAGAAAAGTAGCCTCTGGTTGTTGCTGAGATCAGCAGCAAGAATTGTATGTAGGGTGTGTTGCAAGTAATGTTCTCATTTTTGTGAACGATTCACGTTTTTAAAAAACAAAGCTGGATTCAAGGCTATCTCTATGATAACAACACTATCTTGCAACTTGCTTCCGATTGGCCTTCCTGAATGAGTGGGTGGAACAGTAGATAACCTAGGACACACTGAAGACGTCAGGTTTTGCACATGAACTTTACTTGTCATATATCTCAACATCACGGGGAGTATAAGGCTGGGGGCAGCTGCCTTTAATATAGATAGAATCAACCATGGTCAGAATAGTAAAAATAATAACACTTACTGAGTAGGTAATATGTCCCAGGCACCATTCTCAAGACCTGATGTGCAGTCACCATCTAATCCTTACGACAACCCTATGGAGTAGATACTGTTATCTCCATTTCACAGATGAGGAAACTGAGGCCTCGAAATTCAAAATAACTTGCCCAAGGCTAAATAGCTAATGAGGTGGAGGAGCTGGGATAATAAAATGCGAATTGGTACTAAATGAATAACACTTGTCATAATGACCTGTCGCCAAAGGAAAACCATCTTATAGATGTTCTCTTTGACAGACATCAGATTTTACAAATCAAAGGAAATTCATGGCAGGGGCAAGGTGGCTCACACCTGTAATCCCAACACTTTGGGAAGCAGAGGTGGGTGGACCACTTGAGGCCAGGCGTTCGAGAACAGCCTGGCCAACATGAAGAAACCCCATCTCTACTAAAAATACAAAAAAAAAAAAAAAAAGAGCTGGGCATGGTGGCACACACCTCTAATCCCAGCTACTCGGGAGGCTGAAGCACGAGAGTCACTTGAACCCAGGAGTCAGAGGTTACAGTGATCTGAGATCGCACCACTGCACTAAAAAAACAAAAAGCAAAAAAAGAAGAAAAGAAAAAGGAAATTCATGGCCAGCCCTTGTGACTGCACTCTGACTCCAGGGGACGAGCTGGAGGGTGACCACAACAGAAGGTGACCAGGGAGGACTAAGGAGGCTACACTCTACTCCTCCCCAAAGTTGAGGTGGAACCAGGGTCGGTACAACACAAGTTATCAGCAGAACAATGAGCTCTGTGTTAATTATTATCCCTAAAACCCACCCCATCATTTACTAAGCATCCATGGTGTTGTGTGTGGGCACTGTGCTGATCACGTCACACACGATCACGTCACACACACAATCACGTCACACACACGATCACGTCACACACACGATCACATCTGGTGCCTGACTACTCTAAATGATGTATGCTTGCCCCATTTTACAGATGCAGAAACTGAGGCTCCAATCTGAGGTTTTCACACCACAGTAAGAAAGCAGTGGAACCACTGCCCTATGGCTTCTGCCACTTATTCAGTCAATAACCTTGAGTATCTTAACATCCTCACCAAGTCTCAGTGTCCTCATCCATAAAACAGGAAAAATGAGTCCTGCCTTGCCTATCTAACAGGATGGCTGTGGGGATCAAATGATATATAATACTTGAGAAAGCATTTTGAAAACCACAAAATGCTGAGCAAAGCAAGAGATCATTAATCTTATTAATTACAAAGAGTGACACCTGATTCTGCAAGCTCTTTGCTAACATGACTGTCTGTGCCTCTTTTCCCTTGGGAATTTGGGAATAATTCAAAGTCTGCAAAGCGAGGACACTCTTTTCTTCGAGTCCCTGGCATCTGGGTGTTGGAAAGCAGAGGTTTGCTCTGGGAGAAGGAGGAGGAAACAACAATATTTGCATTCTACTTGTGTTTCTCTTTAGGAACACAATCTTGGCTGGGATTCTATTGCCTCCAGCACACCCAGCCCTCAAACAACATTCAACGCATATTTACTGAGCACCTACTATGTGCCAAGCACTCTGATCCAAGATGATGAACTCACATGGCTTCTAGGTGTGGAGGTGGTGGTCTTGGGGTGGGGAAATTAAAGGAGGAAGGGACAGCAATGGGAAAGAAAGGCAGTGGCTACAGTCCTTAGAGTTTTGCAGACTTTACAGCTGACCTACCAGCTTCTTTCCATGGGGGTGGGGTGGGAGCTGGTCAGGGCTCACAGCACAATGGAATGAGCTGTGAGCACTGGAATGAATCAACATCCTCAGGCTGTTCTAGCTCTAACTCTTAGCATCATGAGCACTGGTGATCCATTCACTTTCCTGGGCATCAGCTTTCATATGCAAAATAGGTAGGAATGTTCCCATAGGTAAAATAGGGAGAATCAAATGAGATGATGTTTGTGAAAGCATCCAGCAAGGTGCCTGAAGGTGCTCAATAATAAAATCATTAAAAAACAAAACCAAACCAAAAAAGCATTCTCTTCTTCCCATTCTCTTGAGGATACACTACACACTGGCCCAAAGCATGGGCTCTGAGATCAGACACCTGGGTTCCAGTCCTGGCTCTGAAGTTTACAAGCTGTGCGGCCTTAGGCTGCAGACATTACCTTTCTAGGCTCAGCTCCTTCATCTGTGAAAAGGTGATAATAGAATCTACCCACGGAGTGGTTGTGAGGATTAACCCAAATACTGCACGTGATGCTCCTAGTACATGGCAAACACCCTGCAAAGGTGAGCTGCTGCTACTTACATCTCTCTGCGCCCTTAAAAACAACACAAGTCCAACGGCACAGGCTGGCACCTAAGATTCAGGCTACTTGGTTGGTGACTGGCTACCTAGGCACCATTCACCCTTTGCTCCTGGTCCCAGTCTCCCAGAGGAAAAAGGTACAAATGAGGAGTCATGCCTGTCCCCCCAGTCTCCCTCCCCATACCTTGCAGAAGGTGTTCCAGCCCCTTTCCTGCCAGGTTCCTATTTTTTTAATTATTATTATTATTTTTTGAGATGGAGTCTTGCTCTGTCACCCAGGCTGGAGTGCAATGGCACAGTCTTGGCTTATGGCAACCTCCACCACCAGGGTTCAAGCGATTCTCCTGCCTCAGCCTCCTGAGTAGCTAGGACTACAGGCATGTGCCACCACATCCCAGCTAACTTTTTTTTGCATTTTTGGTAGAGATGGGGTTTCACTATGTTGGCCAGGCTGGTCTTGAACTTCTGACCTCGCGATCCGCCCGCCTTGGCCTCCCAAAGTGCTGGGATTACAGGCGTGAGCCACCACACCCGGGCAGGTTCCTCTAAGGGCAATAAGGGGCAGTTTGGAGGGGTTGAGGATGGTCAAAGGTATGGGTGCACACTGAGCTCGGTCTCCCTTCCTATGGGCTCAGAAAGCAAGAAGCGATCTTGTCCCCAAAGATTAAGAGAGAAGCCTGAAGTAGCAGACACTTTCAGCAAGTTACCACATCACTGCACCAGACCCTACATTCTCCTAGCTGAACCACACTCCAGCTGCAAAAGAGAGCTGGAAAAAAAGTGGCACTCTAATCCAGAGTAAGATAATATTAACATTTCTGGGGGGCCAGATGAATTGTAACAACACAGAAATACTTTAAGGAAGCCAACTATCAACTACATGGTGGGAAATCCAGAAGGGGCTGGGCACAGTGGCTCATGCCTGTAATCCCAGCACTTTCGGGGGCCAAGGCAGGTGGATCATTTGAGCTCAGGAGTACGAGATGAGCCTGGCCAACATGGCAAAACCCCATCTCTACTAAAAATACAAAAACTAGCTGGGCATGGTGGCATGTGCCTGTAATCCCAGGTACTTGGGAGGCCGAGGCAGGAGAATCGCTTGAACCTGGGAGGCAGAGGTTGCCATGAGCCAAGATCCTGCCACTGCACTCCAGCCTGGGCGACAGAGCAGTCTCAAAAAAAAAAAAAAAAAGGAATCCAGAAGCAAAGAGCAAATCAAATGCTCAAACGCTGACTGAGAAGAAAAAACTCCACAGTCTGCCCACTGGAGCTCAGGTATATCACTCTCTGAAGGACCCCTCAGGCTTCCACTCCAAGCCTGTTTACTCTTTCTCTGTGCATAACCTTTTTTTCTTCTTTTTTTTTGTTTTTCATTTTTTTTAAATTTAAAATGCTTTTTCATTCAAAATTCTTTTTCATTTTTTAAAAAAGAGACGGGGTCTCGCTATGTTGCCCAGGCTGGAGTGCAGTGGCGATTCACAGGCACGATCCCACTACTGATCAGCACGGGATTTTTGACCTACTCCATTTCCAACCTAGGCCGGTTCACCCCTCCTTAGGCAATCTGGTGGTCCCTCGCTCCCGGGAGGTCACCATATTGATGCTGAACTTAGTGTAGATACCCGATCATTGGCATAGCACACTACAGCCCAGAACTCCTGGGCTCAATTGATCCTCCCACCTCAGCCTCCCGAGTAGCTGGGACTACAGGCATGCGCCACCACGCCCGGCGCATATTTTTTTTTTGTAAATAGAGACAAGGTCTCAATATGTTGCCCAGGTTGGTCTCAAACTCCTGGCCTCAAGTGATCCTCCTGCCTTAGCCTCCCAAAGTGCTGGGATTACAGGTGTGGGCCACCATGCCCAGCCTCTATGCACAATTCTAACACACTTAGCTGTCTGTTTACCCAGAGATTTGGAGGGACTGCTGTTTAAGCCCAGCATAAATGATCACTACATGATAAACCACTTCACACCCATTAGTATGGCAACTATAAAACCAAAGCAAAATAAGTAAATAATAAAAATTTTTTTAAAAACCAAACCAACAAAAAACAGAAAATAACAAGTGTTGGTGAAGATGTAGAGAAATTGGAACCCTTGCACCCTGTTGGTAAGCATATAAAATGGTACAGCTGCTGAGGAAAGTGGTATGGGGGTTATTCAAAAAATTAAAAATAGAATTACCATTTGATCCAGAAATTCCACTTCTGGATATATACACAAAACAACGGAAAGCAGAGACTCTGAGTGCATTTACCTTTTCCTCCTGATTTGTACACCCATGTTCATAGCAGCATTGTTTACAATAGCCAAAAGGTGGAAGCAACTCAGGGGTCCATCAATGGAAGAATGAATCGGCAAAATGTGGTATATACATACAAGGGAATATTACTCAGCCTTAAAAAGGAAGGACATTCTGGCACGCTACACCATGACATTATGCTAAGTGAAACAAGCCAGCCACAGAAGGAGAAATGATACACGATTCCACTCATAGGAGGTACCCAGAGTAGTCAAACTCATAAGACAGGAAGCAGAATATCAGTTGTCAGTGGCTGGCGGGAGGAAGAAATGGGTAGTCCTTAATGGGTAAAGAGTTTCAGTTGGGGGAAATGAAAAAGTTCTGGAGATGGGTACTGGTGATGGCTATAAAACAACTACAAAGAATGTACTCATGCTACAAAACTATAGGCTAAGAAATTTGCTGTTACATACAAGTAAATTTTATGTTATATCTATGTAACCACATTTAAAAAAAAAAGGTAAAGAAAAAAAAAAAAGGAGAAGTGACTACTACATCTACCAGGCAGAAGACAGAGCAATGGTTATGGGTGGAAACATGAACTCCCAAAGCACAACAGCTGGGAACCACGTAGTTTGGGGCCCACTGCCCTGGAGTCTCACAAGCCCTGTGGCCTCTCACTATTATAAGCACAGTAACTGACCGGGGAGGACTGGCTCTTCCCACTCAGAGCCCTGAACAGGATTTAAGAGCCTTCCTGCAGTGCCAGGGTTGCTGCTTGGAACCTTGAGGCAGGGCACTCCCGGAATGGGCTCTGCCCCAGCAATTTCCCTCTGCCCACCACTAGTTAGTTCCCTCCCTGACCCCAGCTTTCCTCTTTGGGAGATAATGCTTTTGAGAGAGAGCCTTTTGTGGTCCCACTCTCACCAAGCAGGTGCTCTGTACATACCGGTATGAACTCCACAGCCCCTAGTCCCAAAGCGGAGGTTCTTCATGTGCTGTATATTAATATTTTGCTCAGAAGCATATCCTTCGTTTCAGAAAGATTCCCATCCAAAAATAGTTTTTAAACATTTCTTTTATAGTTGTGCTCCTTAAAAAGAGTAAGCTTCAATGATCTAGTGGGAAAAATCACTGGCTATGGCTTTTGTGTGTAAAAATCCTGGTAGCTTGGAATAATAGAAACTTTGTAAGTTCACAAAGTCTCTTTTCATCCAGGGTCTCATTTTAATCTTACAACCTCTCCGAGAGGTGAGCAGGGTGGCAGTCACCCCATTGTGCAAACAGGGAAACTGAGGCTCAAAGAGATCAAGAGGCTTGTCCAAAGTCACACAAACAACTAGGAAGAAGCAAAGATCCCAGGCGTCATTTCCCACCAATGTCAGATGAAACTCTGAGTTGGGAGCTCATATCTGAGCAGACTGTGCAGCCATGAAAATAACTTTAAAACCACCATTAGTTTATTTTATCTCCATAACATCTCTCTGAAGTATACTGGAAATATTATCTTTTCAACATGGAGGATCAACTGAGCAAGAAACAAATGACCTGCCCAAGATCACCACTCAAGCAAGTGTATTCCTTTGAATACACTTGACCTCGACCACTTCCCTATAATATCTTGACCTCAGCACACTCACAACTTAAAGGAGCCCATACAGTTTTTATGTAGGTTGCACCATGTTTCTGTGAACTAGGCAGGGGACAGATATACCTTTGTTCTCTTTCTAATGGCTGGGTAAGAAAAAAAGAGGTTATAGAAATCTTTAGGTTCCTTTTCAGCTCGAAAATTCTATGATTCTAAAAATTCTCCAGCAAGTTGATGGGTGAGAGGCCTGGAATCCACATCACCTGACTTCCTGCCTTGTGGTCTATTAGGCCACCCCATCACCACACCGTGAGTTAAGGACTACAAACGTCACATGTGCCTGGGAGAGGGGGACCACTCTGACATAGATGCACACATAAAATGGCAAGAAGGTGCTACTGCCTGGTTAGGACCCCTGTAGGGAGTTTCACTTTGCTCTCCTGCTTCAACCCTGGTATTTCCCACCAAGAGGCTCCCAAACCACAGGAGTCATATATATCCCAGGTATCTGAGAACTTACCCAAGCCTGGGGGCAAGACAGAAGCCAGTCCCAGAGACAGAACACCATTCTGAGGTTGCAGTTTAAGTCCCTTCATTAAGATACCTGCCTCAACACCCAGCTAAGGTAGGAGATCAATCAGATGTGTTCATTTCTGGTCTTCTACCGACTTCACCAACTCTAGTTTTATCCAACAAATATTTACCAGGCACTGCTCTTGGTACCAGAGAGTGAACAAATAAAAATCTCTGACCACATGGAGCAAGGGGAGACAGCCAATGTCAGACGACACAGGTGATGGAGCAAAATAAAGCAGGAAAGGGAGGTAGATAATGCTGAGAGCAGGTGGTAGAGGGAAGGGGATCATTTTAAATGAAATTGCCTTGGAGGGTTTGACTCCTTAAATAGGAGACCAGGACAAGGAGACAGAGGGACCCATTCAGGTATCAGAGGGCTGAACAAGGCGATGAAGTGCTCTTAAAAGACGGCTTAAGAAAGATAAGCAGGCAAAAATCATATCATATCTTGTAGGCCAACACAAGGTCTCTTGAATGAGATGGGGTGTCACAGGAAGGCTTGAGCAAAGGAGTAATGAAATCTGACTTACAGTTTAGAGCATCGCGCTGGCTGCTGGGATGGAAATAGTCTGTCGGGAGACAAGGGAGGAAGCAGGAAGGTCAGTTCAGAGGCCAGTGGTAGCTTAGACCAGGGTGAAAGTGGTGGAGATGGTCAGAGTCAGGTTCGGGACATATTTAAGGCAAAGCCAACCGGATTTATTGATTAAATGGATGTGGGATGTGAGAGAGGGAGAAGCCAGGGACAACTAGAATTTTAGGGGCCTGGGCATCTGGAAGGATGAAATCATTACGAACTGGGATGGGAAAGACTTCAGGAGGTACAGGGATGGGATGGGGGTTCATTCCGTTTTGGACATGTTAAACTGAGAAGCCTTTTAGACAGCAGATGTGTTGAGTAGGCAGCAGAATATACAAGGCTGGAGTTGGAGAGAATGGGCTGAAATTATAAATGTGGGAAGAGTCACCAGCATATAAAATAATACATAATTCTATGTATGATCATGTGTAATCTGCATGACAATGTGTTTACTGTCTGCCCCCTGCAAGACTGTAAGCTCCATGTGGCCAAGGACCATGTGTGTTCACAGCCAGTAAGGTGCTTGGCATTCAGTAAATATTTACTGAGCAAATGGAGAAGTTGCCCAATTACTCCCTCAAGAATAGCTGCACAGCCCACACAAGCAGCAGCAGACTCTCTTGTAACCACAGTGCCAAGCCCAACCGGCCCCAAACAGGGCTCTGGGTCTGTCTACCCCGAGCTTGAGATTCTGGAACGTAAGCGGATACGCCTGGCACATCAGAGTCAGATATTTGGGTTTCAGCCTTGCCACATTCTCAAAGGGTGGAGCTGGGCAAGAGACGTGCCTGTTCTACCACCTCTATTTCTCCCTGGAGTGGCTAGGGGAGAGGCTGCTTCACCCAGTTCATGGTCAGAGATACTTATCTACCTGGTGTATACGTATCGGGTGGTGGCAAGAGCACCCCACCAAAGGAGTAAATCCCCAAGTATTCTCTGAAGCATACAAGGATCACTCAGTACCTGAAGGAGAGGAACACAGACCTACTGGGGATGCATTAAAAGTAACAATCCAAAAAAAATTTTTAAGGCTGGGTGCAGTGGCTCATGCCAGTAATCCCAGCACTTTGGGAGGCCAAGGTAAGAAGATCGCTTGAGGCCAGGAGTTTGAGACAAGCCTGGGCAACATAGCAAGACCCTATCACTACAAAAAAATTAAAAGTTAGCTGGACGTCGTGGTGCACACCTGTAGTCCTAGCTACTGGGGAGACTGAGGGGCGAGGATCACTTGAGCCCAGGAGTTAGGGGCTGTAGTGAGCTGTGACTGCACCACCACATTCCAGCCTGGGTGACAGAACAAGACCCTCTCTCTTAAAAAAAGAAAAGAAATTCAAAAGAGTAACAATCACAAAACTTGATAAGATGAGAGGACTTCTACCCAATGCAAGAATCCCTGACCAGAGAGTACTGTGTCTCTGCTTTACCCACCCAGTGACTAAGAAGATAGAACTAAAGACAAAGGGAGACATCACAAGGCATAAAGATTTCACCTCAATAACTTTCCAGCTTTATTTTGTGAAGATGATAAAACAGCTCTAATGATCTTGTACAACACTCCCCATTTCTGAAATATTGAAAGTGTGACCCAGAAAGGTTTGATGACTTGCCCAGGGTCACTGAACTATAGGCCCAGGACTAGAACTCAGGTCCTAGCTCCCTGTTGAGGCTTTCTGCCCATTATATTAGTGCCAAAGGAAAGGTAAGAGTTACAGTGGTGCTGGGGGAGTTTTAGGTATTAGTCTTACAACATAAAACTATATTCTTGTCAAAGGAAAAGTCACAGATGTTACAGGAATGCCAGGTGCACACTGTGAAGTTAAGAAGGATTCCTTCCTTTGTACCAAATTTGTCATCCTACAGAGTTCCCCTCAGGTTTGGATTTTATGAATAAAGCTATTCATAGTAGGACCCACAGAATTAAAGCAATGATAAACTAGCAGGTAAAAACAAAATGCAGATATATGAAAAACGCAGATGGTAGGATGAAATCAGCTTTCTAAAATCAACAAATACTGAGTGCCACTTCTGTACAATTCATGGCGTTAAATGTTGAGTGTGTGTGCGCGTGGCAATATGAGTGAGTGAGAGAGACATATCCACAAGGATAAGACAGAACCCAGGTCTTCGAAGCTTGCAATGTAGTTGCTGATAAAAGACTAAACTTCAAAGACATGACTAATAATATGGAGTACATAATTGTTAAGTAAGTGGCATAGATATTGTGTCTGCGGGAGTTCCACAGGGTGTGGAGGGGCGGGGGCAGATGAAGGGGGAAATGGCAGATTTGTCAGGCAAGGTGCTTCAAACAAGATAGGGCACTTAAAGTGAACCCAAGGGATGAAAGAATCTTTTTTTTTGAGATGAGGTTTCACCATGTTGGTCAGACTGGTCTCAAACTCCTGACCTCAGGTAATCCACCTGCCTCAGCCTCCCAAAGTGCTGGGATTACAGGCGTGAGCCACCACGCCTGGCCTGAAAGACTCTTGATAAGGAAATGGCACAACCAAACGCTGGTGGTCTTAATGTCAGAGAAGGGAAATAAATCACGACTTAAAAGGAAGGACTGGGCCAGACTTGAACAGCCTTGAAAGTTAAAGTTCTTGCAGGAGTGGGAAAGTGCAGAAAGGTTTTTTTGTTTGTTTTTTGTTTTTTTGAGTTGGAGTCTTGCTCTATCGCCCAGGCTGGAGTGCAGTGGCGCGATCTCGGCTCACTGCAACCTCTGTCTTCTAGGTTCAAGCAATTCTCCCTGCCTCAGCCTCCTGAGTAGCTGGGATTCCAGGCGCCTGCCACCACGCCTGGCTAATTTTTGTATTTTTAGTAGAGACAGGGTTTTGCCGTGTTGGCCAGGCTGGTCTCCAACTCCTGATCTGGGGTGATTCGCTGCCTCAGCCTCCCAAAGTGCTACAGGCGTGAGCCACCACCCCTGGCCAAGTGCAAAAAGATTTTTGAACAGAGAACAAAAAGATTTTTGAACAGAGAACTGTGTGTAGGGCTGGATGATGACTGAAGATGAAGTTGCCTTTGGGGGCATCTCACTTCAGCCTGAGACAAGGGTTGACTTGAAGTGACAAGGATACGTAGTGGGGTGGCAAGGGGCAGGTTTGCAAGACCTGTGGAAGGAAGAATCAGCAGACCCCAATGACTCACTGGCCTCAAGGCAGGGGACAAGGAAGCAGAGAAAGTCATCAGAGAGAGCTCTTCACAGTCTAAAGTTAGGCAGCTGGAAAACATAAGAGTAAAGAAGGAAAGCTGGTGGACAGGGAGTCATGCAGAGCCTGGTTGTGGAGGTGTCGAATCTGGGAATATTTACATCACAGTGTCCAGTGGGCATCTAGAGATGGGGTTCTGGGGTTCAAGAGAGAACAGCTGAAGATTAAGCATACGGGTCTTCCCAATGGACAAAGAGTTGTGGGACTGAACAAGATTTCTCTGGGAGGGAGTGTGATGAGAGAAAAAACAGAATGTCATTAGAAGAACCAGTGTGCCCCCACCTATAAGGTGATGGTGGAAAGGGGTGTTTGGAAAAGAAATCCAAGACAGTCGGATGCTAAGAAAGGAAGGGGAAGAATGTCACATAGGAGAGAGTTGTCAACAGCAAAAAAATGCTACAAAATCTATTATGGGGACTGAACACATATTTGTGGAACAAATGAAGGAATGAAAGCAAGCCAGCCCTTGGGTTTGAGAATCATCTCTCCTTAGTCAGAAGAATGGCCAGAGTTACCTTCAGGCAAGAGATTTTCAGTAAGTTTTACTCCATCCTTCCCATAAAAACACATTTCTTCCCCCACAAGTCATCCTGTCCACCACACAGACATCCTTCCCTGCTTCCCCTGGTTCCCCCATCTTCCTTCCCAGTTTCCGCAACCCAAGCAACACACCTTCGGTGTCTAGGGAGACAGGAAACTCCAACTAGAGTTTCCACTTCATTAACAACTCTGCCTGTGGCTCCGCTTACATAAGGGGATATGTGGCAACGGGGTGGGAGAGGAGGCTGAGTTCTAGCCCCAGCTCTGCTCCTAACTAGCTGTGACTTTGGACAAGGTGCTCAACCTCTCGTGATCTGGGCTTTGACACAGAGAGGAGGAGATAGGTCCATCCGGAATCCAGACAAGTTTCGAGGGCTCCTTTGAAATCTCAAGTCTACGATTTTATCATTCCCTGCAGTTCCTTGCAACACCCTCAAAGAAGGAAGTGAGGGTAAGACCCAGAAAAATGACCGCCAGACCTCTTCCCGGGGAGAAACGCCAGGGCAGGAGGGGTGTACCATGAAAGTGAGAAGGGGCTGCCCGGGCCTCGAGGATCACCAGTGAGCGATCCTACTCCCAAAGCTAGGAAGGATCCCAACAATCCCGAGGGCGACTCTCACCCCGCACCCCACCTTTTCTGGACTCCCAGACGGCAGAGAGGCTCTAAAAACCCCTCAGGGAAAAATAAAGATTTCTTTCCCAGAGTCCTGCGCTGCTTTTGCAAGTCGGATTCCGGCAGACACGATCTGCAGCCCGATAATGACACAGTCTTCGGAAGGAGCGACTGTTCTCGCCCCGCTCGCTCCGAGTTCTGGGGACGCCTGCTTGCCCGCGCCGTGCCCCGACGGGTCGGCGTCCGACCCCGGCCGGAGCTGCCAGGCCAGCAGCGCCCTCGCCCCGGGCCCTCCTCCCTTCGTCGGCCCCGCTGCGGTCTGCAAACATTTCCTGCCCCCACCCCCACCAGGAGCTTCCCAGTTGGAGAGAGTTGGTCGTGCAGCCGGCTCCGTGCTCGCAGTTGCTCCAACTCAGCTCCCCCCGCCGCCCGGCGCTGGGGAGCGGCCCCGTCTGGCTGCTGAGCAGCCCATCAGGGAAACCCAGGCGCCAGCAACCGTGGAGAGTCGATCGGTAAGCCCAGGGCTCGGGCGAGGAGGGGGACAACTGGCGGGGTGCCCGAGGCCCTGCTCCCTTCCCCTTCGTTACCTGCTCGCTTGCGGGGGTGTCCCGGGGCGGCCGGCCTCTCCCGGCGCTGTCTCCCCACGCAGTTGCCCATGCTGGTTCCTCAGCCAGTCCCCATGCACCAGAGGCGGCGGGGTGGTCGGCTGCTCAGCGCTCCTGCCCCGGACAGCGGCGTCCCAGGTCAACGGCTCTAGCCGCCCGGCATCGGGCGCTCCCCGATCTCCTCCCGGGGACGCGCTCAGCCCCGACGCTGGCTCCGCCAAAACTTTGCGGGCCAGCGGAGACAAGGAGGTGGCAGACTCCCCAGCACGGTCCCAGGTGGCCGGGCCAGGGGGGCCCGCGACGGTGCCCGGCTGGAGACCAGCTCCGCTGGCGGGGCGGAGAGAGGGGGCGGGCACCGCCGCAGCTACTCCCTGCTTGCTCAGGGTTCCAGGCAGGGCCCGGCCCCCCGGAGCCTGTCACTCACCTGCCTAACCCCGCCCCAGCCCGGCCCCGCTCCCTTCCGCCGGCTCGCGGTGCCCGCGCCGCCGCCGCCACCACCCGCCCCAGGTGCGCATGTGACCGACAGCACCGCCCCTCGGGCTGGGCCTGATTTTCTCATTGGCTTCCCCTGTGGTGCGTACCGCCCCTCTCCCCACCCAGCCAGGTGCCCGTCCCGCCGCCCGTCTCCAGGGGAGCCGGGCCGGGAATTATTAGCCCTCAATGGCCCCTGACTGCGTGCCCAGCAGCCGCCTTCCCTCTCGGTGCCACCGCCCCATTCCGCGCCCCGCCCCTCCCCTCCGTGGAAGTGCCTGGCCAGAAGCCGGCAGGCACGTGACCCGGGACGCCCCGCCCCTTTAGCCTTCACCCGGCGATTGGCTCGGGGGGCGCATGCGCGGAGAGGCTCGTCTCGTGCTACCGCCCATATCCCTTCCCACGGTCTTTAGTTCGCGTCATGGCCGCCGCCGCGGCTCTGGAGGCGGCGGCGCCTACGGGCGCCCTATGGGGCCTCGTGCACGACTTCGTCATGGGTCAGCAAGAGGGCCCCGCTGACCAGGTGGCTGCAGGTACGGCAGACGGCGCCGCGCGCCTTCCGCGTGGGGGCCTGCAGGAGGGAGCGGCCTCAGCACTGGAGCCGGGCGGGAAGGGAGGGGTACGGGTGACTTTGAGAGATTGGTCTCAAGGCTGGCTGGTTGGTGAGCACTGCGAACTTCAGAACCGCAACAAGTTGGAGAGTTGCCGGTGTCTGCCTTAAATCCATTTAGACTCCTCATCTCCCTATAGCTAATGATAGGGAATCATTACATTTTACAGATAAGGAAACAGGCCCAGCGAGGCAAGAGGACTTGCGCAGGGCTGCAGACCAGGCAGGAGCGGGAGTTGGGACTCGGATGCATGTGTTCAGGTCGGAACCAGGTGCTCACGCCACAAAGCCACGCTGTTTATGGGAGGCTGATGTGGGGAAGCGCATCCTCGCGGCGTCCGCTCCCGTCGCGTGGCATCCTGGGAGTGGCGGACTGCCCCGCGCTCTAACTGGCTGGAATGAAGAGGAGGCGAGGAGCCGGGCCGTGGGGAGCTGGAGATGTTCTGTGTTTCTAAAGTTCTTGATTAATTTGCTGCATGACTTTTTATGTGGCTTTTGTTTTTATGTTTCTCCCAGACCCTGTTTCCTGCTTTTGACCAGTTCAAAGATCTCTTGGTTCTGATAGCTCATCTAAAGTTAGAATAAAACAACTTCCAGGCTTCTGTGGAGTTCTGAGACTTCGCTCTTTTAGGAAAAAAAACGTACTAAAAAGTTATTGAATGTTAGGAGGCCTTCAAATCTTGGGTTTAAGTAACAGAATATAAAATTATCTCATGGGTAGTTTTTTAAAAATTTGTTTTTGGAAATTTTGCACGCTTGGAAAGAAGTAAGGACACATTACTCTTGCACATTGAGCGTATTAACCTTTAGAATGTGTAGGAAAAGAACAGTGAATCTGCTAGAAATATAATACTTTGTTCGTTAGTAGTATTCCATTTTCATTCAATCATACCACTATTGTTGAACACATATTATTCCCCAAACATAATGCAAAGAAATAGGAATATAAATACAAATTAAGTTAGATCTGTGCCCACGAGGAACTTACAGTATGCTGGGAGAGGCAACCATTCTATAAGAGGTGTTTGCAGGGTAGTTTGGAAGGAGTAAATATCTGGTGCTGCCACCAAAGTTAACGTCTTACAGTTTTATGAAATATAGTGTGTTATCAGCATTTACAATTTACAAGTAGAGTGTGTTATCAATGGCATTTCCCCCATGTTTTATTATGAAAATTTTCGAATATCCAGCCAAGTATAAAGAATTTTATAAGGAATACATCACCTAGATCCTACCATTATTATTTTAATATTACTTCCTTTATTATATAGCTACCCATCCATTTAAATTGCAGATACCTGTACGTTTTTCTTTAACTGCTTTGGCATGCATGTCATTGACTAGAGTTTGACGGTGAATTTGTTGTAAAATTTATATCCAGTGAAATATATAAATCTTTAAGTGTATGTTCACTGATTTTGACTAATGCGTACACCTGTACCATCCAACCCCCACCAAGATATAGAGCATTACTATAACAGTGTCATTTGTGACAAGTCTTTCCCATTTATACATTATGAAAACAATAATTTTGGATTTTTTAAAATTCAAAACATATTTTGAAAAGACATCTTGAATAAGGACTTATCTTAAATAAGAACTGCTAAATTCTTTTTTTTTTTTTTTTTTTTTTTTTGAGACAAGGTCCTGTTCTGTCTACAGTGCTAGAGTGCAGTGGTGCAATCATGGCTCACTGCAGCCTCGACCTGTGCTTGAGCAATCCTCCTGCCTCAGCCTCTTGAAGTAACTGGGACTGCAGGGTGTGTGCCACTGCGCTCGGCTAATTTTGTAGTGATGCGATTTCACCATGTTGCCTAAGCTAGTCTGTAACTCCTGGACTGAGGCCATCCTCCCATCTCAGCTTCCCAAAGTGCTGGATTACAGGCATGAGACATTGGTTCTTATAAACATTTTTGCAAAATTTATATTTTTGTTTCTTTCCAGAAAAAACGTGATCTAAACTGTTTAGTTTGAATTCAGCTCAGCTCAGCTAAGACTCTGTAACACTAGCCCTGTTGTAATTTAGCCCTCCTAAGAAAAGAAAAAGTTGGTGCCGGGTACAGTGGCTCACACCTGTAATCCGAACACTTTGAGAGGCCAAGGTGGGCGGATCACTTGAGCCCAGGAGTTTGAGACCAGCCTGGCCAACACGGTGAAACCCTAACCCTATCTCTACTGAAAATACAAAAATTAGCTGGGCGTGGTGGCACACGTCTGTAATCCCAGCTACTCAGGAGGCTGAGGCTGGAGAATCGCTTGAGCTTGGGAGGCAGGGGCTGCAGTGAGTGGAGATCACACTACTGCACTCCGTCCTGGGTGACAGAGCGAGACTCCATCTCAAAAAAAAAAAAGTTGGTACAGAGGAATAGTAACAGATAAAAGTTGAAAAGGTTTGGGGGGGTTGGATTATGCATAACTTTGGATTCCAGGCAGTGGGATTTGAATAACCTATGATATGTACTAAGAGTTATTGTAGATCTTCGAGCAAGGGAGCCATAAAATGAAAATGAATTTGACAAGGATTAAGTTAATATTGTCCATCTTAGATCACAGTCCTAGTTAGGGTTGTCGAAGGGTAACAGAGTGTTGAAGTGTCCATAGAATAAGATGTGCTTTCTAATCTTTCAGCCTAAATCAAGTTTTGTTAGTGCTAAAGGGACCAGCTACCTTCCTATTCAGTCACTCAGCAGCAGCCTGTGAATTTAAATGGAGAAGGAACACCCTTTGATCACAGAAGCAGCTGCTGCCACCTTTGTTTTGTACCTGGGTTCCTGGTGAAAGTGTCAGCTGTAGAGAAGGTGCAAGCTCGGTGGATCAGGCCTGTAATCCCAGTACTTCGGGAGGTGGAGGTGGGTGGATCACAAGGTTGAGACCATCCTGGCCAACATGGTGAAACCCTATCTCTAGTAAAAATACCAAAATTAGCTGCATGTGGTGGTATGTAGTCCCAGCTACTTGGGAAGCTGAGGCAAGAGAATGGCTTGAACCTGGGAGGCGGAGGTTGTAGTGAGCTGAGATCACGCCACTGTACTCCAGCCTGGCAACAGTGAGACTCTGTCTCAAAAAAAAAAAAAGGTGCAAGCAATGGAAGGGAAACGACCTGGCAGCCAAAGGGTTAAAGGCCTCTTGGCAAGCCTTCAAAGCCTGCCACTACCTGGCCCCAGCTTTTTTTTCCTCACCACTGCCCTGGATCTTTAATTCCAGGCAGCCACCTTTATTCGTAGTTCCCTGAGTGCTTTCCTTCCCAATTCCCTCCACTAGCTCTGTCTAATCAAAGTAAGACCTAGGAGTCAAGGCCCAGCTTGAGTTCCCTACCCCTACCCAAGTGTTTCCTGATTAACCCAGTGGGACAGCATCTCATACTTCAGAATCTTTGTAGTACACACTTATTTCTCAACCACTCATGTATGTAGTGGACTAGTTTAGTAGCTGTTTCAGTAGGTACACAATAAAAACTACTCAAGTGAATGCAATGAGAGATGTTGAAGGAAGAATCTATGGAATTTGCGTTCTATCTAGTTATAGGGCTTGAAGGAGAGAGAGGACTCTAAGAAGACCCCAAGGTTTTGAGGATGAGGAAAAGAAGTACTTTGTCCAAAACTGGAGGTTGGGACGGGAACTGATTTTTGGAGAATGTGATTTTTGAACACGTTGAATTTGCAAATGATGGATATAATTTTTTTTAAGTTATTTGGAGTTTCCTTCATTTCAGTCTTTATTGTATTATGTTTTTTCATGTTTGTGATTCCCTAAGAAGACCACTAGTCCTTAAGTCAAAAGTGTTAAAGAACAGTAAAACATAGTTTTGTGAAATATCTGTGGCATTATCAGTAGAAAGGGCATTTGAGAGCTTGATTGAACCTAGTTCTGATTGGGATTTTTGTCTCCCCTGCTCCTTCTCATCCTCCCACCCTACCACTTCCCCTCACTCCCCTTTGGCTGCTAGTCCAGATTCTCAAGAGGCTTCAACTCCATCAGACAGAGATCTGTTTGTGCATTCTGTGTCAGTGATCATATAAATACTCCATTGACTTCTCAGTGCCCCCACACAACTGGTGCCTTGCTGAGGAAAGTGTGGGTAGTTAGGAGGTGCTAGTAGGTCCGTTTTTAGAGAGCGAATCTTGAACATGTTGGAAAAACTTAGACCTCCTATAAAGGGAAAGGAACTTACACTTATTTTTTTCCTTCATACCAGTGAAAATACCCTTAGGAAAATCGGCTTTCTATTAGCTTTCTTCGTCTTCATCCCAGCAGTCCAAGTGCATAATTAATAGTATTTCTATGTATTCTGTTTTTTTGTTTTTGTTTTTGTTTCCGTTTTTTTCTTTTTTGAGATGGAGTTTCTCTTTTGTTGCCCAGGCTGGAGTGCAGTGGCCGGATCTCAGCTCACTGCAACCTCTGCTCCCAGATTCAAGCGATTCTCCTGCCTCAGCTTCCCGAGTAGCTGGAATTACAGGAATGCAACACCATGCCCAGCTAATTTTATATTTTTAGTAGAGATGGGGTTTCTCCATGTTGGTCAGGCTGGTCTCGAACTCCCAACCTCAGGTGATCCACCTGCCTGAGCCTTCCAAAGTGTTGGGATTACAGGTGTGAGCAACCACACCAGCCTGTTTATTTTTAATTTTGGAGAATTTGCAGCATTAAAAGAATCACTTAATGTTAGTGGCCCGTGGTCCATAAACCCAGGAATTTTATTCCTTTCTCACGCTAATGCGATCTGTGTTTATATCACTATGGTAACACGGAACTTGCTATACATTGATTGTTTTATTTATTTATTTATTTTAGAAGCAGCGTCCACTCTGTTCCCCAACTGGAGTGTAGTGCGACCTCGAAGAACTCCTGGGCTCAAGTGATCCTCCTGCCCCAGCCTCCAGAGTAGCTGAGACTACAGGCCCGTGCCATCACACCTGGCTAAGTTTTTTTGTAGAGAACAGGGTCTTTTTTTGTTGCCCAAGATGGTCTCAACTCCTGATCTCAAGCGATGCTCCAGCCTCAGCCCACTGTGATTGTTTTAAATGTCTTTCTGGGCTGGGCATGGTGGTTCATGCCTGTAATCCCAGCACTTTGGGAGGCCGAGGTAGGAGGATTACTTGGACCCAGGAATTTGAGACCAGCCTGTACGATATAGTGAGACCTTATCTCTATGAAAACCTTAAAAAATCAGCCCAGTGTGGTGGTGTGCCTGTAGTCCCAGCCACTTGGGAGGCTGAGGTGGGAGGATCACTTGAGCCCTAGAGGCAGAGGTTGCAATGAGCCAAAGATGGCACCACTGCACTTCAGCCTGGGCAACAGAGTGAGACTCTGTCTCAAAAACGAGTGAATGAATGTTTGTCTTTCTGCTCCAACAGACTATGGGCTTCCCCAAAACTCCCTGTCCATATTTCTGTCTTAAGCCCTAACACAATACCAAATTTATGATATTCAGTAAATGTTGAATGAAAACAAACATATGGCAATTTTTTTTTTTTTGAGATGGAGTTTCACTCTTGTTGCTCAGGCTAGAGGGCAGTGGAGTGATCTCAGCTCACTGCAACCACTGCCTTCTGCGTTCAAATGATTCTCCTTCCTGCCTCAGCCTCCTGAGTGGCTGGGATTACAGGCCAACGCCACCACAGCCAGCTAAATTTTCTTTTTTCTTTTTTTTTTTTTTTTAGTAGTAGAGACAGGGTTTTATCATGTTGGCCAGGCTGGTCTCAAACTCCTGACCGCCTGCCTCGACCTCCCGAAGTGCAGGTATTACAGGTGTAAACCACCGTGCCTTGCCACCGTTTTCCTTACTCTTTTTTGCTGTCTTGTGATAGCTTTGTTATCTCGTTTTTCTCTAATTTTTTCTACTTTTATACTGTGTGTGTGTGTGTGTGTGTGTGTCAGAGAGAGAGAGAGAGAGAGAGAGAGAGATGGAGTCTCGCTCTGTAGCCAGGCTAGGGTGCAATGGCATGATCTTGGCTTGCTGCAACCTCTGCCTCCTGGGTTCAAGAGATTCTCCTGCCTTAGCTTCCGGAGTAGCTGAGATTACAGGCATGTGCCATCAAGCCCAGCTAATTTTCGTATTCGTAGAGGCAGGGTTTCGCCATGTTGGCCAGGCTGGTCTGGAACTCCTGACCTCAGGTGATCCACCCGCCTTGGCCCCTCAGGTGCTAGGATTACAGGTATGAGCCACCATGCCCGGCCTTATACTCATTTTTGTGTTTGTGCTGCATTAATTCAAGAAAGAATTTTGTGAAAGATAGGAAGATTCAGGGGCTTTGCCAGGAGAGTTCACCCACATACTGGGATTCAATGAATCACATGCAGATGGCTATTTCTTTGTATTATAAAGCAGCCATTTTCATATTGATGTGTGCAGAATGCCAAAGAAGCATTTTTCAGTTATAAAATTTGAGGCAACCTATGGGAGTAGGAACTAACTTGTATAGGGCATAATGGAACTTTCTCTGGTGATGGAAATGTTCTATATCTTGATTGGGGCCTAGAATATTTGGATGTATACTTTTATTAAAACTTACAAAACTGTACACTTGGCTGGGCGCAGTGGCTCACGCCTGTAATCCCAGCACTTTGGAAGCCAAGGCAGGCAGATCACGAGGTCAGGAGTTCAAGACCAGCCTGACCAACATGGTCAAACCCTGTCTCTACTAAAAATACAAAAAGTAGCCGGGCGTAGTAGCAGGTGTCTGTAATTTCAGCTACTCGGGAGGCTGAGGCATGAGAATCACTTGAACCCAGGAGGCGGAGGTTGCTGAGATCACGCCGCTGCATTCCAGCCCAGGACGACAGAGACTCCATCTCAAAAAAAAAAAACAAAAACAAAACTGTACACTTTAATATCTGTGCAATTCAGTGTATGTAAATTTTATCTCAATTTAAAAAAAAAAATGAAAAAACAAAGGGTACTGAATGGGTCCTATTTGGCACTTCTTATCTTAGAGCCTGTGTTCCAAAGATAGACCCTAGCCTGGCATCCACGGAGGGTTTTGATGCTATTGCTGAAGAAACATGATTCAGATCATCGCTCTCCTTTGCCATCAACAGTTGTTAGTCCCCTATGTCTTCCTCTGTACAATTGCTAACTCCTTCTTTGGCCACTATTGAAATTAATTTTCAGATGGGTTGTTTCAGCAGAGTTTTCTGGACTGTAGCCAGGGGTATCCAAGAAAGTACCCTTTTCTACCTTTCCAAATGCTGCAAAGCTCTTTCATGGTTTGTAACCCAGAAATAAGTGTTTCAGTTCATGGAAGTGTTGCCATTAAGGAATTGAGTACAGAACCCAACTTGGTTTGTTGGCCTGTTAGTCTGGCTGCTACCCCTTCCCCCACCCTACAGTCTGCTTATTTTTTCCTTTGGCTCTTTCTCAGGAGCTGGGGCAGCAGCTGGGCCTTCCACATCCTGGCACGAGTGGGCTAAGAGTGCCTGATGTCTAAATTGGTGCCAGTCACGAGCTATAAGTCCTAACTAGAGCTCTCATTTTCTTCTATCATATTGGACTTCTTACTGTAATACTAGAGTGAGCCTCTGTCCAGCTCAGCTCATAACTGTTGCTCTGAGACCACAGACTTAACAAAGTTGAGGATTTCTTCAAACCTCTCTTTTACTTTTTCCAGCATTGGCACAGGCTGACTGGTTAAGGTTCTGCTTTTAGGGGTAGGTGGATTAGGAACCCAGAACAGGCTGCTGGAAGTAATTCTATGTTTGCCACACCTTATTTAGCTATAAGTGTTTGATTTGAACCAGGCCTTATGAAGATTGTTAGCCTTTTACTCTGTTTCTCCCTTGAAAATACATTCTAAGATGCTTCTGTTTGATCTATGTGAGTTACTTTTGTGCTGCTAAAATTGCATGTAAAGGCCACGTGCAGTGGCTCACACCTGTAATCCCAGCACTTTAGTAGGTCAAGGCTGGTGGATCGCTTTAGCCCAGGAATTTGAGACC
Organism: Cacajao melanocephalus; assembly: GCA_963573385.1. Lineage (NCBI taxonomy): Eukaryota > Metazoa > Chordata > Mammalia > Primates > Pitheciidae > Cacajao > Cacajao melanocephalus. Next base: position 54,551 of record CAUYLG010049418.1, on the reverse strand, counting down.
AGCCTTGGCAACACGGCAAAACCCTGTCTCTACAAAAAAAATACAAAAATTAGCCAGGCATGGTGGTGCACACCTACAGTCCCAGTTACTCAGGAGGCTGAGGCAGGAGGATCACTTGAGCCTAGGAGTTCAAGGCTACAGTGAGCTATGATTTCACTACTGCACAGAGCTAGACTGTGCCTCAAAAAAAAAAAAAAAAAATCCAAATGATAGAGGTAGAAACTCCTCCCTCCAGGAGGTGGAGTTTAATCTTCCCCTCCCCATTGAATATGGGCAGGACTTAATGAATGCCTTACAAATAAGAGTACCAGAAAGAGAAAAATAGTAACTATATAGTGCAGAGACCTGGCAGACATACCCTAACCAAGTGATCAACATTAATATTGCCAGTGATGGAGAAGCCGTGTTACTATCTTAAATCCCTGATATGATGAGACGGGGACTTCACTGCTATAATATCTTTTTTAAAACCCATAACCCCAGTCTAAACATGAGGGAAACATCAAACAAACCCAAATTGGGGAACCTTCTGTAAAGTACTTCTTTAAAACTATCAAGGTCATGGAAAACAAGAAAAGACTAAGAAACTTTCACAGACCAGGAGAGACTAAGATTAAAGGTGACTAACTGCAATGTGGTAGTCTTAATTGGATCCTGGAACAGAAATTTGGCATCAGTTGAGAAACTAGTAAAATCTGAATAAAGCCTAGAGTTTAGTTAATAGTGTATATCAGTGCTAACCTAATCTCTTAGTTTTGACATGCGTACGTAGTTTGACAAATGTGTACCATGTAAGATGTTAACATTAAGAGAAACTGAGTGATGGCTATACAGGAACTCTACATTGTCATTGTAACTTTGCTATAAATGTGAAATTATTCCAAAATGAAATATTTCTTTTAAAAAAATAGTCTGACTCTCAACCCTTAACTATGCATTTTCCCTCCCTGAAGGCAACAAACGTTATTAATTCCTTTTATATCTCCCAGAGATGAAAATAAATGCAAATAAAAACAATCCCCCCTCCCTTTAAAAACAATGCTATGCACAGACTAGGTACGCTATTTATACACACTGTACTGCTTTTAGATCTTGACCTATTATCAGTGTATATATAGCTTCAGTCATTCTTCATTTGTCTTTTTAAAAGTAGCTACAGGCCAGGTGCATTGCCTCATGCTTGTAATCCCAGCACTTTGGGAGGCCAAGGCAGGCAGATCACTTGAGCTCAGGAGTTCAAAACCAGCCATAGGCAACGTGGCAAAAGTCCATCCCTACTAAAAATACAATCCAGCCTGGGCAACAGAGCAAGACTCTGTCTCAAAAAATAAAAATAAAAAAGATTTTAAAATAAATAAAAGTAGCTACAGAGAATTCCGTGGTATGGATGTACTATAATTCATTTAACTGGTTTCTTATTGATGGGCATTTGTTGTTTTGTTTGCAGTCATTTACTGTTACGAATAATGCTGTATTGAATAATGTTGTACATGCATTATTTTGCACTTTTACAAGTATCTGCCCTCCGTATCTGTGTGTTCTGCATCCGTGATTCAACCAACTGCAGATCAGAAGCATTTGGGAGAAAATACTGCAACTGTACTGAACATGTATAGACTTTTTTTCTCGTTGTTATTCCCTAAACAGTACAGTATAACAACTATATAGCACTTAGATTGTATTAAGTATTATGAGTAATTCAGAGATGATTTAAAGTATATAGGAGAGTGTGCATAGTTTGTATGCAAATATGGTATCCACAGATTTTAGTATCCTCAGGAGGTCATGGAACCAATCTCCCATATATATACCAAAAGATGACTATATGGCTACAAGATAAATTTCTAAATTTCCTGGGTTAAAGCCTATATGGACCTGAAATTTTAAAGATGTTATATTGCCCTCAATATAGGGTTGTACCAACTTACAATCATACCTACAGTGTTTAAGAGTGTCTATTTCTAAATACCATGACCAAACATATATTGGTAAGTTTTTTATCTTTGCCAGTCTGGTAGATTTTCTTAAAAAGTTTCTGTATAGTTTAATTTTATCTTTTATTGTGAATATGGTTGAACATCTTTTCATACATACTTGTTCCTTTTCTGTGGAATGCCTGTTCCATTTTTTTGGTTTTTGCCCTTTTTATTTTTTAGTTATTTTTTTTTTAGTCAGAGTCTCACACTGTTGCCCAGGCTGGAGTGCAATGGCACGATCTCAGCTCACTGAAACCTCTGCCTCCTGGGTTGAAGTGATTCTTATGCCTTAGCCTCCCAAGTAGCTGAGATTACAGGCATGCACCACCACACCGGCTAATTTTTGTATTTTTAGTAGAGATGGGATTTCGCCATGTTGTCTAGGCTAGTCTCAAACTCCTGGCCTCAAGCAGTCCACCCTCCTCAGCCTCCCAAAGTGCTGGGATTACACGCGTGAGCCACTGTGCCTGGCCTGTTTTTGCCCATTTTAAATTGTTGGCCTTTTCTCCATTGATTTGCTGGAACTCTTTTTTTTTTTTTTTTAATTCTCTCTTTTTTTTTTTTAAAGGTGGGGCTTCACCATGATGGCCAGGCTGGTCTTGAACTCCTGACCTCAGGTGATCCACCCACCTCGGCCTCTCAAAGTGCTAGGATTACAGGCGTGAGCCACTGTGCCTGGCCGGAACTCTTTATGTACTGGTAAACTGGCCTTTTGTTTTAAGACTTGCAAACTTTTTTTCCCAATTTGTCCTGTGATGATTATTTTTGCCTTGTAGAAAATCAGTCTTTTATGGCTTCTGAATTTTACCTTGTTCTTAGAAATGTTTTCATATTTGAAAAATACATTTTGGTGAAAGATTTAGAGCCAACGTTTGTTTTTGTTTGTTTTCCAAATATTTATGCAGTCATTCTAACACTATATATTGAATAGTCTTTATTTTTCCTATTAACTGAAGTATGATTTTAAAAATCAAATTCTCATATGTATTTGTGTCTCTGGACTTTCTTTTCTTTTCTTTTTTTTTTTTATTTTTGAGACGGAGTTTCCCTCTTGTTGCCCAGGTTGGAGTGCAGTGGCGCAATCTCAGCTCACTGCAACCTCCGCCCCCTGGCTTCAACTGATTCTCCTGCCTCAGCCTCCCGAGCAGCTGAGATTACAGGCATGTGCTGCTACGCCCAGATAATTTTGTATTTTTAGTAGAGGTGGTGTTTCTCCATGTTGGTCTGGCTGGTCTCGAACTCCCAACCTCAGATGATCCACCCGCCTCGGCCTTCCAAAGTGCTGGGATTACAGATGTGAGCCACCACACCCTGTCATGTCTGTGGATTTTCTATTCTGTTTTTGTGCCATTGATTTCTTTGAGTATGAATTGAAACTACAGTGGTTATTTTTGATTTTTACTTTTGTTTTGGAAAATTACAAGTATATTCAAAAGTGTATAATTTTTTTGTTGGTAAAAGTGTACACTTTTAAAATGTGACCTTATAAAAATATTTTAATATCTGGAAGTCCTACCTTCCCCCTGCTTTTCTATTACTCTTTTTCAGAATTTGCCCGTCTAATTATATAATATATATAATTATATATTATTATTAGACATATATATAATATATGACATATGTTTAATATATAATGTCTAATATGTATAATATAAAATATCTAATAATGATATGTGATATATGTCTATATTAAACATATGCTTTATTAGGCGTATATCTAATATATATGTCTAATTATATATATATAATATATATATTGCACTTTAATTTCAGGATAAGCTTATCTAGTTTCTAAAAATATTCGGTTAGTGTTTTTATGGTGTTTATCCTTTTTTTTTTTTTTTTTTTTTTTTGTGAGACAGAGTTTTGTTGCTCAGGCCGGAGTGCAATGGAGCAATCTCAGCTCACTGCAAGTTCCACCTCCCGTGTTCAAGCGATTCTCCTGCCTCAGCCTCCCAAATAGCTGGGATTACAAGCATGTACCACCATGCCTGGCTAATTTTGTATTTTTAGTAGAGACGGGTTTCTGTTGGTCAGAGTGGTCTCAAACTCCCGACCTCAGGTGATCCACCCACCTTCTGAAGTGCTGGAATTACAGGCATGAGCCACCATGCCTGACTTTTATGGTGATTATCTTAAAATTATAGATTGATTTGGGAGATTTGTCATCTTTAGTCTTTCAAAGATATGAGATGCCTTTCGATAAAGTTTTCAGATCCTCATTAGTGCTTATTTTTTTTTAAAAAAACCCTTTAACCAATTTCTCCCCATTTTCTTCTGTACTTCGCAGCCACCATTCTACTCTCTGCTTTTGTGACTTCAACTTTTTTTGGATTATGCCTATAAGTAAGATCATAGGATACTGTATTTGTCTTTCTATGTCTGGCTTATTTCACTTAGCAAAATGTTCATCCAGGTTCATTTGTGTTGTCCCAAGTGGCAGGATTCTGGCCCAGCACAGTGGCTCATGCCTGTAATCCCAGCATTCTCAGAGGCTAAGGCGAGCAGATCACCTGAGGTCAGGAGTTTTAGACCAGACTAGCCAGCATGGTGAAATCCCGTCTCTACTAAAAAATACAAAAATTAGCCAGGCATGGTGGCATGCACCTGTAATCCCAGCTGCTCAGAAAGCTGAGGCAGGAGAATCGCTTGAAACTGGGAGGTGGAGGTTGCAGTGAGCTGAGATCACACCACTGCACTCCAGCCTGGCTGATAGAGAAAGACTGTCTCAAAAAAAAAAGCAAGTGGCAGGATTTCTTTTTTTCTTATAGCTGAATAATATTCCGTTGTATATGTGTACACGCACATCATATTTTCTTTTTTTTTTTTTGAGACAGAGTCTTGCTCTGTCGCAACCTCTACCTCCTGGGTTCAAGCAGTTCTCTGCCTCAGCCTCCCAAGTAGCTGAGATTACAGGTGCCCGCCACCATGCCCGGCTAACTTTTTTGTATTTTTAGTAGAGACGGGGTTTCACCATCTTGGCTAGGCTGTTCTTGAACTCCTGACCTTGTGATCCACCCACCTTGGCCTCCCAAAGTGCCGGGATTACAGGTGTGAGCCACTGCACCCGGCGACACGTCACATTTTCTTTATTATCTGTTGACACTTAGGTTGTTACCAGATCTTGGCTATTGTGAATAATGCTGCAGTGAACATGGGAGTACAGATATTGATTTCATTTCCTTTGGATATGTACCTAGTAGTACAATTGTTGGATCATATTATTTCCTTTTCAATTTTTATACAAAGCTGGATATTTGCAATACTACAGTAATGCTGCTGCTTATCTAGGAGGGCTCTTGACAAGTATAGTGGGCCCCAAGGTACAAAGCCTAGGGCAGGCAGGAAACATTAGTAATTAGTGTTATTCAACCCTTCGGTAGGGTTTGATTTTTCATGTTTATTTATTTTATTTCCTGCAGATGTGAAATCTGGCAACTATACAGTGTTACAAGTTGTGGAAGCCCTTGGGTAAGAGCCTCTGCTATAGAATGTTCTTCTCTAGCCCTGACCATATATTCTGAAAAGTTACTTTTGTGCATTGCTGCTTTTCAGAGCCTGAATTTGTCCTGTAGCCAAGCAACCCCCTTCCATATTAGTACCTCAGTCTAAGTCTTATGTGTTTGAATTGTTTCTTCCAAAAAAAGTTGCATGCCATCTGGCTGAGGCTTCTTTAGTAGTGTTTGGGAGCACACAGCCTGTAGGCCACATCAACTCCTGGTACAGCCCACAGCTTTGGGATGAGGTACATGGTTGAAGGGCATCAGCTGTTGGTTAATTAGAACTGGGATTCCTTTATGCATCTTTAGACCCACCTACCTCCATGGGATGCTGGCCTGCCTAGACCTGACTCAGAAAAAGCTGTGGGCCCAGCCTGGGGAGTTCCCAGGAGGCTGACTCTGCTGCAGATCCCCACTAGGAGAAAAGGCTTTGGGAAACAGCAGATAAAGCAGTGTTATAGCTTGGGATTCTAAGCACTTAGAGGAGTACGTGCCTGTAATCTGATGTTTACTTTCTTCATATTTCATACTTGGTATAGACAATTGGAATTGACAAGTCTTGTTAGTAAGAGTTGTTCATTGTCACAGCATGTCTTCCAAAGCAAAAAAACTAGAAAATTGGAGTAAATTAAAAAACGAAGTCGTTGTTACACATTTCTCCCACATAACAGACTATCTGGCCTTTCTACTCACATTGTGGTGCCCTTGGTCCATTAAAAAAATAATACACCATTGGCTGGGTGCAGTGGCTCACACCTGTAATCCCAGCACTTTGAGAGGCAAAAGCAGGTGGATTGCCTGAGCTCAGGAGTTCAAGACCAGTCTGGGCATCGTGGTTAAACCCTGTCTCTACTAAAAATGCAAAAAATTAGCTAGGCATGGTGGCGGGTGCCTGTGGTCCCAGCTACCCGGGAGGTTGAGGTGGGAGAATCACTTGAGTTTGGGAGGCGGAGGTTGCCGTAAACAGATCATGCCACTGCATTCCAACCTGGGTGACAGAGTGAGACCCCTATCAAAAAATATATATATACAACCTTATTGATTTCTAATTTACATATCATAAAGTTCACCATTTTAGAGTATGCAATTCTTTAAAAGTGTATTTGCAGATTTGTGCATTCTCAGCACAATTTGAGGACATTTTCATTATTCCAGAAAGAAACCCATGTCTACTAGCAGTCATTTCCCCTTCCCTCTTCTTCCCAGCCCCTGGCAATCACTAATCTACTTCCTGCATCTATGGATTTGGCTACTCTGGAAATTTCATATAAATGGAATCACATGTGACCTTTATTGCTGGTTTCTTTCACTTATCATGTTTTCAAGATTCATCCATGTTGCAGCACATAAGAGTGCTGCATTTCTTTTCTGTCTTTTTCTTTTTCTTTTTTTTTTTTTAAGATGGAGTCTCGCTTTGTCTCCCATGCTAGAGTGCAGTGGCGTGATCTCGGCTTACTGCAACCTCTGCCTCCCGGGTTCAAGCAATTCTCTTGCCTCAGCCTCCCAAGTAGCTGGGACTACAGGCGCCCACTACCACACCCAGCTAATTTTTGTGTTTTTAGTAGAGACAGGGTTTTACCATTGGCCAGGCTGGTCTTGAACTCTTGACCTTGTGATCTGCCCACCTCGGCCTCCCAAAGTGCTGGGATTACAGGCATGAGCCACCGCACCTGGCCTGTTCTGCATTTCTTTTCTTGCTGAATAATATTCCATTGTATGGATATGGATCTTATTCAATCATTTATCAGTGGATGGACATCTGGATTGTCTTCACTTTTTGACTGTTCCTAATAATGCTGCTAATAATATATTTGTGTGCCTTGGTCCATTTTTAAATGCTTCAAATGCATAGTTTTCTTTTTTCTTTTTCTTTGAGACAGGGTCTTACTCTGTTAATCATGCTGGAGTGCAGAGGAGCAATCACAGCCAACTGCAGCCTCAACCTCCTGGGCCCAAGTGATCCACCTGTCTCAGCCTCCCAAGTAGCTGGGACTACAGGCATATGCCACCATGCCCAGCTAATTTTTTTATATTTTTTGTAGAGACAGGGTCCCACTATGTTGCCCAGGCTAGTTGCAACCTGCTGGGCTCAAATGATCCTCCTGTCTGTCTCCCAAAATTCTGGGATTACAGGTGTGAGTCATCACACCCAGACTGAATGCACAGTTTTCTATTTCCTGAGTAGAAACTTTTCTACAGGTTATTTATCCTATGGGGATCCTGTTAAGAGCGATCTTATTGTTGTCCCCTTACTCTTAGTTATATACACTCTTACCCTTGAGGTTCAATACAACTGTCGTGGCCAGAACTCTTCCACTCTCTGCTTGTTCCTGCTTAGATTATTTCTAGGGTGTTTCAGTATAATCTCCGTAGAGCAACTTTGAGGGCAAGTCACTTCCTTGTAGCTTCAGTCCAGCTTCTCATACCAAAAATCCTACCTAGTTAAAGCTATATTCTGGCTATCTTACTTTGTAATCTTCCAGTTATAAAGTTTTGGTTTTTCACGTTTTCTTTCCCCCTAGGAACTTGGTGGTGATTCTAAGCATTTTTTTTCCTTAGCATTAATTTATAAAAATGCACGTATTCTCCTTGTTTTGGTAGAAGCTGCAGCTGCCAATCATCTCTCAAACCCTGTGGGTAGCTGCTAAGCTCTATTTCAGGGGAATGTCACTGGGAAGTTTTATCACTAGGGAGAAAGAGTAAGCACAGTGTTCATTAGTTGCCAAGCTGGGGGTGCCTGGAGGCAGAAACTTCTGTTGGCTCTTGGTGTCACATGTGCCTCTAATGATGCCAGATAAGTCTGGGGATCGATAGTAAGCCTTCTGTCCTTACTGGTATCTGTAATGCCGTTACCTCAGGAACACCTTCCTGGGCTTTTACTCTTAACAGGGCTTGGCTCTGCTTCCATGCCCAGGGGGTAAGTGTGACTAATGTAAAATATTTATTTCTTCAAACATTTGAACTGAGTAATTGCAGGCTCTTTCTATCCTGTTTCCCCCCAGGTCCTCTCTAGAGAATCCAGAACCCCGAACTCGGGCACGAGGAATCCAGCTTTTGTCACAGGTGCTACTCCAGTGTCACTCCTTGCTCCTGGAGAAGGAAGGTACTGGTATCACTAGTAGGAATGTCTTCCTGGCTTGCTGAGCCCAGGTCTCCAATGTCTGTTCAAGCCAACTTTACAGCAGGGAAGAAGGGTATAAAGTATCTATGAACTACTAATTCCAGGTCTTCATTCCTCACTGGTGTATGTGGCAGAGATGATTAGAATTGAGACACAAGACACATGGATTTCAATACAAAAAGTTAGCCGGGCATGGTGGCGGGCTCCCAGCTACTTGGGAGGCTGAGGCAGGAATTGCTTGAACCTGGGAAATGGAAGTTGCAGTGAACCAAGATCATGCCATTGCACTCCAGCCTGGATGACAGAGTGAGACTCTGTCTCAAAAAAAAAAAAAGACACGTGGATTTCAAATGTAGCTTAGACTGTTTTTTCAGTGTATTTTTCCCACTCTGTAAAATGAACAGGGCAGTATTTAACAGGCAGAGAGGAAAAGTAATAAAATATCAACATGCTTTGATGTCCTGAGGGGGAAAAAGGGTAACAACTCACTCACCTTCTATAGAGGGATAGGCAGACTACAGCCTGGTTTTTCTAGGTTTTGTCGGTGGAGTGGGGGGGGGGGTTTGTTTGTTTGTTGTTTGGTTTTAAGGAGCAGAGAGTTTAATAAGCAAGAAGGGGCAAGAAGGAAGGGAGAAGGAAGAAGCTCCCCTGTACAGAGACGGGGAGCGGGGGGCAGGGGGGAAACTCCAAAGCCGAGAGAGGGAACCCCACCTGCCACAGATACTAGCTAGGTATATATACTGAGGCTGGAGGTGGTGGTGTCTGATTTGCATAGGGCTCAGGGGATTGGTTTAATTAGGCATGTCATTTACGTAGCCCTCAAAAAAACTGGCCTTCCTACCCTAACCTTTTAATATGCAAATACAGGGCATCCTGATGTTCTACACACGGGATTCATGGGGGTGGCCATGTTGCCAGAAATGTGGGGAAAGGGCAAGAATGCCACGTTTGGGTGGCATGTTTGGGTGGACCCAGTTTCTAATGGCTTGTGTTTGCATATCAAAGGTTGCCGGCCTGGCTCTAAGAGCTGGAGCTTTACAAGAAACTTTTCTTCAGAGATGCTTTAAAAAATGAAAACTTCCCAAGGACCCCTTTTCCTCTATCTGCCTAAAATAATTTCTTATTAACTCCTACAACATTCCTCCCTGTTGAGATGCCACACTAATTGCTGTTAGGGGGTTTTGGGCGACAACTTCTTTGGCTACTTCCTGCTGAAAAGGGGCGTCAAATGGGGAACAGCGGCTCTGTCCTTGGAAGAATGGTGTGTCCATGTGTGATTCGGTTCACAGCACCATTTGGATTTTGATTGCTTCAGTCTGATGAATGTACTTTCCCGGCCAACACACCAAAATGATACGGCTCTGAGGAGTGGAGGATCACCAGGGTTCTTGGTCCTCATGCCGGTTTAGATAAAACAACACAGATACACATGGAGTGGTTTTGAGCAGATAGTTTAATAGGCAAGAAGGAAGAGAGAAGGAAGAAGCTCCCCTGTACAGAGACAGAGGCGGGGGTGGGTGCTCCAAAGCCGAGAGAGGAACCCCTTTTGTTTGTTTTTTAGAGACAGGGTCTCATTGTGTTGCCCAGGCTGGCCTTGAACTCCTCCCACCTCAGCCTCCCCATAGGTGAGCACCACATGCCCAACTTACAGCCTGTTTGGGGTGTGTGTGTGTGTGTGTGTGTGTGTATTATATCATCTATATAAATTTAAAAATATATACACAGAAAAAATAATTTATAAGACTTCGTACATAAAAAATAACACATCATACACCCTGTTTTCATAAATATAGTTTTATGGGAACATAGCTAGACTCATTTATTTCCCTGTTGTCTATGCTACTTTTTTGTTAAAACAGCAGAATTGAGTAGTTGGGATAGAGACCATGTCCTATAAGCCTATGATATTTACTGTCTGGCCCATTAAGAAAAAATGTATGGACTCCAGTTCTGTCGAAAGGCAGTTTTGGGCTGAGAGTGGGTTTTACTGTGGACCTATATGAGAATGGATATCAAGAAATGTTCCCCTATTTTCCTGACTGATCAAGTCAAAACACCTTCAAATGGGACAGCATAGGATATATGTCTTGATGAAAGAGAAAATTTGTAGTAGAACCCAAACAGAAACAACCATTATAGACATAGGCAAAACTGTTGGGCCCTCCTTGTTCCTGTGTAAAGTAATGGCTGAATCTGGTTTGTGCAGTGGTACACCTGATACTGTTCTATGAGAACCGGCTGAAGGACCATCATCTTGTGATCCCATCTGTCCTGCAGGGTTTGAAGGCACTTGTGAGTTCTCCTTCTTTTCATTACATAACATTGTTCAAGGAAGCCCCTGTCTAGTTCTCTCCTTGCGCTTTGGGTGCAATGGTTTACATGCTGAGGAGCAGGTGCCCAAATGTGGGACTAAATTAGTGTCACCAACTCTACTTCTGTTTTCCCCTAGAGAGTAAAAGTGTACTTTGGGGGACTGGAAACCAGAGCCAGCTGGAAAGAGCTGCAGAGGATGCATCAGCTTAAGAAAGATTCTCACTATTAGTACTTCTTCCTTAACCAGGATGCTATGATTCTTAACAGTAGCTAATTAGGCCTGTTTTAGGGTTGTGTCTTGGAGGCCATGCTGCAATTCCTTCAGTGTTCACATACCTTCTCTTCTCCCCCAGAGCCTGTGTGTGGCCCTGCCCCCAGGGCTGGCTGTTTCTGTGCTTAAAGCCATCTTCCAGGAAGTGCATGTACAGGTGAGGGGTAACAGTCATGTTGGTATTTTCCTCTCTCTCCACCCCTTGACGTAACTGGGATTCGATAGCAAAAATTATTGCCTTCTAAGTTCTGAATTCTTTTGGATCTTGTGAATGTTTATATGCTCTTCTTTGCGACCAGACAAGGAGAGCTGTGCATGCCATTAGATCTGACATGTGTCCTCTTATACCTACAGAAAGTAAGTCATCCGTCCATCAGGCAGGTTTGAATTATTGGCACCACTGATGTGCTGCTGAATCAATAGCCGTACCCTTTCTCTGTAGTTCTTCTTAGACTGATCTTATGCTGGTGTAAAGAGCACTGTTCACTTAGAGATTATGAAGCTGTGTCAGCTGAGGTATTCTTTGAGTATTTTCTCCACTTCCTTTCTCCCCTACCCCCAAGTCCCTGCCACAGGTGGACCGACACACAGTCTACAATATCATTACCAATTTTATGCGAACCCGGGAAGAAGGTAAGAGGCAGAGCCTTCTGGGAAATGTCAAAAGCATATACATCCTACTTTTTCCTCTATTAGTAGGACTCAAATTTTTACTCTGGGGTTATATAGAAGAGCTGGTATCCTGAGAGAGAATGATAAAGAGAAAGAGGTGTCCACTCTCTCCCCAGTGAAGTAAAGGAAGAGGAGAGTTTGTTTGAGCCAGGTTTTAAATTCTTACCTCCACAACAGTGTATATACTGTTACACATCTCTTCACTGAGTACCCTCTTGGAATGGAAAAAGGGTCAGCCCTGAAGGGAAAGGGGAGGCAGTGATAGTAGAGGGAGAACACAGGCCAAGGGAAATCCCACACTTTCTGTCCTGTGGGGCAATATAGTAACCTTTTCTTTCCTTCCCAGAGCTAAAGGGCCTAGGAGCTGACTTCACCTTTGGCTTCATCCAGGTGATGGATGGGGAAAAGGATCCTCGTAATCTTCTGGTGGCGTTCCGCATCGTCCATGACCTCATCTCCAGGGACTACAGCCTGGGTACATTGTGGTAGCCATGATTAGCTGGTTGCGGCTTTATCAGATGAATGAAGTTGATAAGCCAACCTCATTCTTTCTCTGTTGCCACAGGACCCTTTGTGGAGGAGTTGTTTGAAGTGACATCCTGTTATTTCCCTATCGATTTTACCCCTGTAAGTAGCACCTTCATTGACTGATTCATATATTTGTTGAGTATCTGCTATGTGCCAAGCCCTGTTCTGGGCACTGAGGGTACAGGTCAACAAAATAGACATCCCTACCCTCATTATTTTATATTTTAATAAACTAGGAAGTGGAAAAGCATTTGAAATATAAGGAAGGATTCAAAGCACCATGTATTTGGGGGATTCTTAAGCTCCTTAACAGTGTATTTAGTGCTGAAGGCTATAGGATTGCAAAACACTGTTCCTGCCCTTAAGACTAAAACATTTAAGTAACAGTAGGAGATTAGGTAGGAAAATGAGTAGTGCTGTAACTCTTCAGAGAAGACAAGAGTTCAGTGTGAGCTAGAATAGGCAGGAACTGACTTCACAGTTAAGATAGGATTTCAGCTGGTTTGTGAGGGATGCATAGGATATGATTCTGGAGTTGAACAGGGCATCTCAGGCTGTAGAAACAAAGTGACAAGAGAAAGAAGGCACAGTTGTGCACAGTTTATAGAAGGTGTTTGCTCTGACCCTCTTGGGCCTTCCTCCCACTCTGCAGTTGAGTTCCCTTCTACTGCCAAATACTCAGAGTTTCATCACTGTGTGGGTGTGTACACTGCAAGCATTAGTGGTTCGAAAGAAATAAAAGGCATTCTATTGCAGCGTGCCAAATAGCATATTGACTTTCATTGCCTTTATCTTGACACCAGCATCTTTGCTATAAGGAATTTCTTACCAGCTTATTTAGTTGACATGTTCCTTGGGACCACTTCTCTCCTGAAATGAATCTTTTCATCTCTCATAATTAGAATTGCTTTTTCTAACTTGGAAGAATTTATACCCTTGAAATCTTGAAAGATCCTGGTTCAGCCACCACATTCTTCTGTTTTTACTTTGGTTTTTTGTTTTTTTGTTTTTTGTTATTTTTTGAGATGGAGTCTTGCTCTTGTCACCCAGGCTGGAGTGCAGTGGCGAGATCTTGGCTCACTGCAACCTCCGCTTCCCTGATTCAAACAATTCTCTGCTTCAGGCTCCCGAGTAGCTGGGATTAGGGCACCCACCACCACACCCGGCTAATTTTTTTGTGTTTTTAGTAAAAATGGGGTTTCACCATCTTGGCCAGGCTGGTCTTGAACTCCTGACCTTGTGATCCTCCCACCACGGCACCAACTGCTGGGATTACAGATGTGAGCCACTGCACCTGGCCTTTACTTTATTTTGTGTTTTGTGTTGGTTTTGAAAAGATAATTCATTCATATGATTCAGAGTTCAAAAGGGTGAAAAATCTCCCTACCATCCTCTTTCTCCATAATCAACCAAGTTACCAGTTATGTTTGTATCTTTACAGAGCTTTTTCATCTCTGTATAAGCAAATGCTGTAACACCACCTCTCCAGAATCATAGTGTGTGCACACGCGGGCATGTACACACACACACACACACACACATACACACATTTCTCCTGTACTTTGCTTTTTTCACTGAACACTATGTCTTGGAGAGTATTCCATATCAGTATATAAGTTAGCTCTTTCATTTTTTTTGGCTGCATAATATTCCTTTGACCAGAAATAACGAATTAATTTCACTAGTCGTTTATAGATTGTTGCTAATCTTTTGCTGTTACAAGTAATGCTACAACTTTCATACACATGGGTATAATGATAGAATAAATTCCTAAAAGAAATTGCTAGGTCAAAGAATATGTGCATTTATAATTTCAGGGAGAGAAACAGTATTTCATTTCATTTTGTTTTGTTTTGTTTTTGAGACAGTCTCTCACTGTCACCCAGGCTGTAGTGCAGTGGTACAACCTTGGCTCACTACAGTCTCCACCTCCCGGGTTCAAGCAATTCTCCTGCCTTAGCCTCCCAAGTAGCTGGGATTACAGGTGTATGTCACCACGCCCAGTTAATTTTTTTGTATTTTTGGTAGAGACGGGGTTTCACCATGTTGGCTGGGATAGTCTCGATCTCCTGACCTCATGATCCACCCACCTCAGCCTCCCAAAGTGCTGGGATTACAGGCGTGAGTCACCGCACCTGGCCCTTTTTTTTTTCTTTTTTTTTTTGAGAGAGAGTCTCACTCTGTCGCCCAGGCTGGAGTGCAGTGGCACGATCTGGGCTCACTGCAACCTCCGCCTCCTGGGTTCAAGCGATTCTCCTGCTTCAGCCTCCCGAGTAGCTGGGATTACAGGCACGCCACCATGCCCAGCTAATGTTTGTATTTTTAGTAGAGACGGGGTTTTGCCATGTTGGTCAGGCTGGTCTCAAACTCCTGACCTTGGGATCCACCCGCCTCGGCCTGCCACAGTGATGGGATTACAGGCGTGAGCCACCATGCCCAGCCTCATCCATTTTTTTGAAAGGTTATACAATGAGCATGATTCAGCATTTAAAGGGTAGATAATTAAACGTCTTTCATACCCCTTTACTGCCACTGTCCATTTTTCCATTAGAAACAATCACTGTTCACAGCTATTTATATATGTTCACAGAGATAATCTAGGCAAAACAAAGTTACAGATAATATTAGGAGAGTTTCTCTCATTCAAGCAGATTTTTGTATGTTCTGTGTGGCAGTCTGTCAGAAGCAGAAAGCTCTTGTCAAGATATTAATTAAAACAGAGACACCTGGCTTTAGTGTAACTTTTTGAGTTTAACTAGGTGAGTTACAAGTATTCTTTATTGTCTTATAAATTGGGGTTTTCTTTGTTGGTTTTGTTTTATTTTGTTTCTGTGACAGTCTCACTCTGTTGCCCAGGCCTGAGTGCAGTGGCGCGATCCTTGCTCACTGCAACCTCTGACTCCTGAGTTCAAGTGATTCTTGTGCCTCAGTCACCTGAATAGCTGGGATTAGAGTTGTGTGCCACCATGTTCGACTAATTTTTTTTTTTTTTTCTAAAGTAGAGATAGCGTTTTGCCATGCTGTCCAGTTTGGTCTTGAGCTCCTGACCTCAACTGATACACCTGCCTCAGCCTCCTAAAGTGCTGGGATTACACACGTGAGCCACCATGCCCAGCCACAAATCAGTATTGATTGCGTGCCGTTGTAGTGGATCTGAAGAGTTTAAGGTTCAGTTTCTTCACTGTGCTTATATGCTCACTCTAAGAAGGGGTTGGCAAACTTATTTTATTTTATTTATTTATTTTTTTGGCAGGCTGTCACTGTCAACCAGGCTGGAGTGTAGAGGCACCAACACAGCTCACTGCAGCCTCCACCTCCCTGGACTCTGGTGATCCTCCCACCTCTGCCTCCCAAGTAGCTGTAACTATAGGCACACAACAATTAGCACTCTCGGCTAATTGTTGTATTTTTCTGTAGAGACAGGGTTTTGCCATGTTGCCCAGGCTGATCTTGAACTCCTGGGCTCAAGCCATCCACCTGCCTCGACCTCCCAAAGTGTTGGGGTTACAGGCATAAGCCACCATGCCTGGCCAGCTTTTTCTGTAAAAGTCCAGACAGTAGCTTTGTGGGTCATATGGTCTCTTCAACTATGCTGTTATTGCACAAAAACAGCCACAGACACAGGAACAGCTACAGTAGCTATATCTCAATAAAAGTTTTTTATAAACACTAAAATTTGAATTTCATATCTTCACTTGTCACAAGATATTCTTTTGATTTGTTTCAAACATAAAAAATGTTAAAACCATTCTTAGCCATACAATTTCAACAGGTTGCTTTTTACTCCTAATGCAGAGTAGATATTGGATCTTCCTTCGCCATCATCCTAGATTCCCTTATCCTTTTTTTTGGATCAGATCTCCTATTTCCTGAGTTCACATATTCGTCATTTTGTGGTTTAGCCCCTCAGTTTAGTGGTTTACATTCTTTACTATTTTCCTGAGAGAATGTATGAAGAAGTGAGAATTTTTTTGATTTTTTTAAACCTAAAATGTCTTCAATCTCTTCTCTCATCTTTGGTAGTATGGGTATGTAATTCAAGAATAGGAATTCTAGGACAGCCGCAGTGGCTCATGCCTGTAATCCCAGCACTTTAGGAGGCCAAGGCGTGTGGATCACCTGAGGTCAGGAGTTCGAGACCAGCCTTGCCAACATGGTGAAACAGTGTCTCTATTAAAAATATAAAAATTCACCACGGGTGGTAGTGGGCACCTGTAATCCCAGCTACTTGGGAGGCGGAGGCAGGAGAATCACTTGAACCTGGGAGGCGAGGTTGTAGTGAGCTGAGATTACACCATTGTACTCCAGCCTGGGCAACAAGAGGGAAACTCTATCTTAAAAAAAAAAAAAGAATGGGAATTCTCGCTGGATGCAGTTGCACATCTCTCTAGTCCCAGCTAGTTGTGAGGCTGAGGCAGAATAGTCACCTAAGGCCAGGAGTTTGAGCCTGTAGTGTGCTATGATTGCACCTGAGAAGGAGGCCAGGTGCAATAGCTGACGCTTACAATCCCAGTACTTTGGGAGGCCCAGGCAGGTGGATTGCTTGAGCTCAGGAGTTCAAGACCAGCCTGGGCCCTGTGGCGAAACCCTGTCTCTGTAAGAATACAAAAGTTAGCTGGGTGTGGTGTCTGAGCCTATAGCCTCTACTATTGGGGAGGCAGAGGTGGGAGGATGATGTGAGCCAGGGAGGCAGAGGTTGCAGTGAGCCAAGATCATGCCACTGCATTCCAGCCGGGATGACAGAGCCAGACTCTATCACAAAAAAAAAAAGTAGAAATTATTTTCCCCCAAGATTTTGAAGGTATTGCTACATTTAAGTCTAATTATCTAGTTTTCGTTTGCTGTGGAGAAGTCTGAATTTCTTCTGTTTCATAAACCTTTGTATTTACCATTTTTTCCTTCTCTCTAAAAACTGGTAAGTGGCCAGGTGCAGTGGCTCATGCCTGTAATCCCAGCATTTTGGGAGGCTGAGGTGGGCAGATCACAAGGTCAGGAGTTCAAGACCAGCCTGACCAATATGGTGAAACCACATCTCTACTAAAAATGCAAAAAAATTAGCTGGGCATGGTGGCACGCACCTGTTAGTCTGAGCTACTCAGGAGGCTGAGGCAGGAGAATCGCATGAACCCGGGAGGCAGAGGTTACAGTGAGCTGAGGTCGTGCCACTGCATTCTAGCCCGGGCGACAGAGCGAGACTCCGTCTCAAATTAAAAAAAAAAAAAACTGATAAGTTTGGTTCCCCCCAATATATTGAAACTTCACAGTGATATGCCTTAGTATTGGTCTGTTTCATGCATTGTATTGGGTACTTAGTAGCCCTGTCAATCTGGTAACTCATTATTAGTCCTGATAATTTTTCTTGAATTCTTTAATTGATGATTTCTTCCCTTCTGTTTTCTCTATTCCTTAATTTTTGAACTCCCACTGATCTTTTGTTGGACCTCTGATTTTCTGACCTTTTGTTTTCTATTTTGTATCTCTGTCTTTTTGTTACTTTATAAGAGAATTCCACAGTTTTATCTTTTCTATCAAAGTCCAGTCATGAAAACAGAAACCAGACCAGGCTTGGTGGCTTAATGCTTGTAATCCCAGCACTTTGGGAGACTTAGGCAGGTGGATCATTTGAGGTCAGGAGTTCGAGACCAGTCTGGCCAACATGGTGAAACCCCATCTCTACTAAAAATACAAAAATTAGCTGGGCGTGGTGACATGTGCCTGTAGTCCCAGGTACTTGGGAGGCTGAGGTAGGAGAATCACTTGAACCCGGGAGGCAGAGGTTACAGTGAGCTGAGATTGCGCCACTGCACTCCAGCCTGGCCGCAGAGTGAGACTCTTCAAAAAATAAAAATAAATAAATAAATAAATAAATAAAAAGCTGTAATTCTGAAAACATAGAAAGCCTTGATGGTTTCTGTACTAAGATGACAGACTGAAAACATAAATCAGGTTTTCCTATTTCTCTTTGAAAACGCCACCAAAAACATACCAAAGGGATTTACTTTTTTTTTTTTTTTTTTTTTTTTTGAGATGGAGTCTGACTCCGTCACCCATGCTGGATTGCAGTGGCTCTATCTTGGCTCACTGCAACCCCCAACTCCCAGGTTCAAGCGATTCTTATGTCTCAGCCTCCCAAGTAGCTGGGATTATAGGTGCATGCCAACACACCTGGCTAATTTTTATATTTTTTGTAGACATGGGGTTTGCTCTCAATCTCTTGACCTTGTGATCTGCCCACCTCAGCCTCCCAAAGTGCTGGGATTACAGGTGTGAGCCACCATGCCTGGCCAAATTACAGCTTTTTATAAGGGTAAAAAAAAATGGAAAAGTCCAACAAGGAATTATTTAGATAAACTGGTACAACCACAAAATGAAATCATAGCCACTAAAACTAATGCTATGAAAGAATAATACCATTAAAAATGTTCTTATTCCTGTGGAGATTCCACTGCCTCTAGTGTCAAAAAAAAATGTTCTTAATGTGTTAAACCACATGTACAAAATGATCATTTTTAAGTACACATATTTTATACACAAACAGTATATACTAGCACATAGTAGCAATATATATCAGAGAAGAAAGCAATATACCAGAAAGTTAAGCATGCTTATCTCTGAGTGGTAAAATGATAGATCAGATAGAAAATGTATAATCAGATTTTTTAAAATGCCTAAGGACAAAAATTCCCAAGGAATATATAAGGTCAAGCCTATCTTCTTGCTGGGGCCTCATGTCTTACTATCTTCCCTGATTGGGTATGAATATATCACCCTTTTCTGCAGGGCTACCAGGTTCAAGCCTGTGTTCAAGGTTGGTCTGAAATGTTACACAAACCCACGGCCCTTCTCTCTTTTCCAGCCACCTAATGATCCCTATGGTATCCAGAGAGAAGATCTCATCCTGAGTCTTCGAAGTGTGCTGGCTTCTACACCACGATTTGCTGAGGTGGGTCTAGCCAAGGTTAAGGTATATAGCCTCTTCCCATAGAAGGCTCTGAAGAAGTAGTAAAAGCATGGGAAAAGAATATCTGGTATACACTGTAGGGGATGACATCCTGCAAACATCTTGTGGGGCAGGTATCTTCAGAACTTCGATGGAGAAAAGTTTACCATCCCTTCCTTTAAAATCAGAATCCAGAGCTGGGTGCAGTGGGCACACCAATAGTCCCAGCTACTCAGGAGGAGTTTGAGTGGAAAGAATCACTTAAACCCAGGAGTTCAAATCCAGCCCGGGCAACATAGGGAGACCTCATCCCCCAACACACACACACAAAATAAACCCAATCCCTAAATGGTGCTGTCTTTTGAAATCCTATAACTTTGTCAGCTTGCCTGATTTTGAGGTAGTGGGGCTCTGGCCACTGCTTGGCAGGAAAGTTAGCTTAACCATCATAGCTTCTGACTTGAGTATAGCTCCTTGATGTAGTACCTGCTTCTGGGGACTGATGGCAAGGACATGGTTGACCTTGACGTGACTGAGACAACACCCATCTCAGGCTTAAGATCTTCCTTCTAAGGCCGGGCACAGTGGCTCACACCTGTAATCCCAACACTTTGGGAGGCCAAGGTGGGCGGATCATGAGGTCAGGAGTTGGAGACCAGCCTGACCAACATGGTGAAACCTTGTCTCTACTAAAAATACAAAAAGTTAGCCAGGTGTGCTGGCACGTGCCTGTAATCCCAGCTACTCAGTAGGCTGAGGGCGGGAGAATTGCTTGAACCTGGGAGGTGGAGGTTGCAGGGAGCCGAGATCGTGCCATTGCACTCCAGCCTGGGTAACAGAGTGAGACTCTGTCTCAAAAAAAAAAAAAAAAAAGATCTTCCTTCTGTCCCACAGTTTCTGCTGCCCCTGCTGATTGAGAAAGTGGATTCTGAGATTCTGAGTGCCAAGTTGGATTCTCTACAGACACTGGTGAGTGATTTTTCTCCTTACAGGACCCAGCTACCTTTTGACACATTAGGGGTACTAAAGAATATAGATTCTTGGTAGCCAAGGAACAGTTAGTTAATGGGCCTCAGAAGAGGATACCCAGGATTCGGGCTTCTGCGTCAGCCTAAAGCCCCCAGCTGCATATTGTCTTGTCCCATCCCACAGTAACTGAGGAAAGGCTGACCAGGACTCCCCTTTAGGCTTCAATTTTATCAACCAGGGTAATCTCCTACTTCTCTTTTCCCTGAGTAGGACTGTTAAAAATCTTAACTGGCTCCTTCAGGTGCCATTATGCTGAGGTGCCTGCACATTCTAGGGTATCTGAGTGTGTATATAAGTGATAGCAATGGTTTCCTTGGCAGAATGCTTGCTGTGCTGTGTATGGACAGAAGGAACTGAAGGACTTCCTCCCCAGCCTTTGGGCTTCTATCCGCAGAGAGGTGAGTGTTACTCAGATAAACTCACTACTGTTAACTCTCAATTGTCAGGCATGAGGGGAAATAACACATCCTGTTCTTTTCCCTTTGTCATCCCCAGGGCCAAGGTATTATGCCTGGTTATTCAGGAGGCAAGCAGGGGGACATAATTCTAGTTGAATGACAAGAGAGAGAGTCCCTATGTGACGGTCAACTGCTTAGTAAGAGCAGTTGATCACCTTTGCACATTACCCAGTTCTTGTCCTTCTGTGGCAAGGAGTGCAAGCCATGGTGTCTCTGGCACCATGGTGAATAGAAAGGTGAGCAAAGCCACTGCTCAGAGTTGACTTTCTGTTTCTCAGAAATATGTGTCTCAGTCCTGAGTACAACTAAGGACTTGGTAAGAACACACCAGTTGAGAAGATACTCAGCTGGGGTATTAATTTCCATTGCTGTGTCCTAGAGCTTCTCACTCCCCTCTACAACAAGTAAATAGGCAGTGGATTGGGTGGGTCTTACCTGGTGCAGGCTCACCTCAGTAGCCATGGGATTCCTCCCTGACAGGTGTTCCAGACGGCAAGTGAGCGGGTGGAGGCAGAGGGCCTGGCGGCCCTCCACTCCTTGACTGTGTGTTTGTCTCGCTCTGTGCTGAGCGCTGATGCTGAGGACCTCCTTGACTCCTTCCTTAGCAACATTTTACAGGGTAAGGGGCTGTGGCAGCCAGAAAGGGGAGTAAGCAAAATAGAAATGACTTAGCCAGGCGCGGTGCCTCACGCCTATAATCCCTATACTTTGGGAGGCCAAGGTGGGTGGATCACCTGAGGTCAAGAGTTCAAGACCAGCCTAGCCAACATGGTGAAACCCTGTCTCTACTAAAAATATAAAAAAATAGCCAGGCGTGGTGGCAAACACCTGTAATCCCAGCTACTCAGGAGGCTGAGGCAGGAGAATCGCTCGAACCCAGGAGATGTAGGTTGCAGTGAGCCAAGATGGCACCATGGCACTCCAGCCTGGGCAACAAGAGCAAAACTCCATCTCAAAAAAAAAGAAAAAAAAGAAATAACATTCCTTCAGGGCCAGTGACCTTTCATGTTAAGCCCCAACATGTTTGGTGATTTGGGGGCAATAATCCTACTTTGAATTGAAAACAATTGGACTGTTAACTGCTTGCAAAGCGTGTGGGTCTCAGTCTCCAACCTCTGTGGAATGTAGGGGAGTCAGGCTGTTTGGCCTGCTGCCCAGGTCTGTGATATGCTGCCTCTCTAGACTGCAGACACCACCTGTGTGAGCCGGACATGAAACTGGTGTGGCCTAGTGCCAAGCTGTTGCAGGCAGCTGCAGGTGCATCTGCCCGGGCCTGTGACTACATCACCAGCAACGTGCTACCTTTACTGCTGGAACAGTTCCACAGGCACAGTCAGGTAAGGGAGCAGAATCTTTGGGGGAAATGATGGGGCCTGTGTGCTAGGTGCCCTTTCCAAGAGTGAGCTAGGCTTTATGTTGGGCCCACATAGTAGATCTTGGGTTTTGCTCCCATTAGTTACTGCTGCTGCTTCCCTTACTTCTTCCCTGTCTCTTACATAAAAGGGTTATTCTCCCAAGAAGGGAGGATTGCTTGAAGCCAGGAGTTCAAGATGAGCTTGGACAACAAAGCGAGATCTTATCTCTACAAAAAAAAAATTTTTTTTTTTTAATTAGCCAAGCGAGGCATGGTGGTTGATGCCTGTAATCCCAGCATTTTGGGAGGCCAAGGCAGCAGAATCACTTGAGGCTAGGAGTTAAAGACCAGCTTGGGCAACACAGCAAGACTCCCTCTCTTAAAAAAAAAAAAAAAATATATATATATATATATATATAATATATATAAAATATATTTTATATTTATAAAATATATATATATAAAAATATATGTATATATATTTTAAGTTAGCTAGATACGGTGGCACGCATCTGTAGTCCCAGCTACTCAAGAGGCTGAGGCAAGAGAATCACTTGAACCTAGGAGGTCAGGGCTGCAGTGAGCTATAATCATGCTACCGTATTCCAGGTGGCTGTGGCAGAGCAAGACCCCCATCTCTTGAAGAAAAAAAAAAAGGATTCTCCCTACATCCAGAGTAGCAGGATTGAAATCTTTTAAAATATTGTTTGACTCCAGTACCCCTTGAAACATTACAGAGTAGCCAGCGGCGGACAATCCTTGAAATGCTCCTGGGTTTCTTGAAGCTGCAGCAGAAATGGAGCTATGAAGACAAAGGTGAGGTTGCCTTCCATTGCCCTGCTCTGGGGACTACTGAACACTGCAGCCTATAAAGTGGCAGGGCAATGAGTGCTGTTGAAAAGTAGTCTAGAACAGTGGTCCTATTCTGAAGTTGTAGCATGAGAGAATGCTTAACAGATGAGATGGATGAGATCTGTTTATTTTTCTCAGTATGCTCCCTGGACAGCTCTTTAAATCTGCCCCAGGAGGCCGGGCACAGTGGTTCATGCCTATAATCCCAGCCCTTTGGGAGGCCGAGGCAGGCAGATCACTTGAGGTCAGGAGTTCAAGACCAGCCTGGCCAATATAGTGAAACCCTGTCTCTACTAAAAATACAAAAATTAGCTAGGCATGGTGGGACCTGTCTGTAATTCCAGCTACTTGGGAGGTTGAGGCAGGACAATAACTTGAACCTGGGAGGCAGAGGCTGCAGTGAGCCAAGATTGCACTACTGCATTTCAGCCTGAGTGACAGAGTAAGATCATGTCTCAAAAAAATCTACCCCAGGTTGTCTCTACATCACAGGTTAGTCAGGGATACAGAATGTGGTGGCTTCATTGTAACCTGGCATCTGTCTCTCCCTAGATCAAAGGCCTTTGAATGGCTTCAAGGACCAGCTGTGCTCACTGGTGTTCATGGCCCTAACAGGCCCCAGCACCCAGCTTCAGCTTGTTGGCATCCATACACTCACAGTCTTGGGTGCCCAGCCAGGTACACTGGTCTTTTTCTTGTAAGGCTGTCCTAACTGAAGAGCAGCCTTATACTATCCTGTTCTCACTGCTCTGGATGATTTGGGATTTCTAATAAGAGCTTGGAAGGGCTGTGGTAGCTTCAGGGGAAAAAAGATGAGATTCATATTCCCTTCTAACTACAGATCTCCTATCTTCTGAAGACTTGGAGCTGGCAGTGGGTCACCTGTACCGACTGAGCTTCCTGGAGGAGGACTCCCAGAGTTGGTGAGAATTTAAAGCAGTGAGATGTAGAGCAAGCTGTTCCCTGCCTCTGTATTGGCAGCAGCAGATCAAGCTAGGACCAGGGCTCTGTGCTTCTGACCCTTGGCTCTCCTTAGGGGAGGTGAGCTCTGTGTTAGGCTCTGGCTGCTAACCAGTTGGAGAAATGTAGAACTGCTCTCTTCTTAGGCTTTAAGGAGCCCTGTCCAACTCAGTGGTGTAGGTACTTGAGTCCTGCTCTTTAGCAAGGAGGTGCTGGGAGCCCACACCCCTGAATCTGCCTAATGTTAGATCTAGGCAAAGAGAGCAGTGAGCCAAAGCTCAGCCAGTGCTCATCTGCTCTGTGCCCCCAGCAGGGTGACAGCACTGGAAGCATCAGGAACCCTGGCTGCTCTCTACCCTGTGGACTTCAGCAGCCACCTAGTACCCAAGCTTGCTGAGGAGCTGCATGTAGGTATGTGTTTCTGATTTCTGTGGCCCCTCCCTTCCCAGCAAGGCCTTCGTGCTTGCTATCACACAGTGAACTCTCATGTCATGGGTTGCTTTCAGGGGAGTCAGGTTTGACTAGAAGTGATGGGCCTACCCAGTGCTCCCGGCATCTGTGCTGTCTGCAAGCTTTGTCAGCTATATCAACACATCCCAGCATCGTCAGGGAGACACTGCCTCTGCTGCTGCAGCATCTCTGTCAGGTGAACAAAGGTAACTCCCAGGAATAACAACAAGGGACTGGGCTGAATGGGAAGCTGTAGTCAAGTTGGAGTTGATGCCTCTAAGGCAGTGGTTATAGCTACAGCTGTACATAAGAATGACAGAATCAACTTTTTTTTTTTTGAGACAGTTTCACTCTTGTTGCCCAGGCTAGAGTGCAATGGCGCCATCTCGACTCACCCCAGCCTCTGCCTCCCGGGTTCAAGCGATTCTCCTGCCTCAGCCTCCCAAGTAGCTGGGATTACAGGCATGCGCCACCAGGCCCAGCTAATTTTTTCTGTATTTTTAGTAGAGACGGGGTTTATCCATGTTGGTCAGGCTGGTCTCAAACTCCTGTCCTCAGGTGATCTACCTGCCTCACCTTGGCCTCCCAAAGAATCACCTCTTTAAAAAAAAAATACTGATGTTTGCATACAACTGAATCAGCCTCTTAGGAGGGATGGGACTTGGGTAACAGTACTGTTAAGAGTGCCCGGCCAGAGCCACTGCTCATGCTTGTTATCTCAGCACTTTGGGAGGCCAAGGCCCACAGATCACTTGAGGTCAGGAATTTGAGACCAGCTTGCCCAACATGGTGAAACTCCATCTTTATTAAAAATACAAAAAATTAGCTGGGCATGGTGACAGGTGCCTGTAATCCCAGCTACTCGGGAGGCTGAGGCAGGAGAATCTTGAACCCGGGAGGCGGAGGTTGCAGTGAGCCGAGATTGTGCCTCTGCACTCCAGCCTGGGCAAGAGTGAAACTTTATCTCAAAAAAAAAAAAAAAAAAAAAGCCAGGTGCGGTGGCTCACGCCTCTAATCCCAGCACTTTGGGAGGCTGAGGTGGGCAGATCACCTGAGGTCGTGAGTTCGAGACCAGCCTGACCAACATGGAGAAACCCCATCTCTACTAAAGATACAAAAATCAGCCAGGCATGGTGGTGCATGCCTATAATCCCAGCTACTCAGGAGGCTAAGGCAGGAGAATTGCTTAAACCTGGGAGGTGGAGGTTGCAGTGAGCTGAGATCGAGCCATTGCCCCCCAGCCGGGACAACAAGAGCAAAACTTCGTCGCAAAAAAAAAAAAAAAAAAAAAAACAGTGCCTGGCCAGGTGCAGTGGCTCACTCGTATAATCGAAGCACTTTAGGAGGCTAAGGCTGGTGGATCACTTGAGCTCAGGAGTTTGAGACCTGACCAGCCTGCAAAACATGGCGAAACCCCATCTCTACAAAAAATACAAAAATTACCCACAGGAGCAGTGGTGTGCCCCTGTAGTCCCAGCTACTTGGGAGGCTAAGGCAGGAGACTAACCTTGAGCCCAGGAGGCAGAAGTTGAACCAAGCGGGGATCTCTCCATTGCACTTCAGCCTGGCCTGGGCAATGGGAGTGAAACCCTGTCTCCAAAAAAAAAAAAAAAAAAGAGTTCCCAGGTAATTTTTATGTGGGATCAAAATTGAGAGGCATCACCCTAAGGCCATGGTGCTCAAAAGATGGTCTGTTAACCAGCAGCATGGGCATCCTCTGGGAGCTTGTTAGAAGTGCAAAATCTCAGGCCCTCACTGATCAGAATCTGCATTTTAACAGCATCCCCTGGTAACTCGTAGACCGTTGAGTTTGAGAAGCACTACTCCAAGGCAAAAGAGACAGCAGCTGTTGCTACTGGGAACTTGTGCACAGTCACCATGGGTCCTCACTAACCTAAGTTCCCTCCTTTAGACTGCCTGCCCTGTGAGTAGATTGAGGCCTACTGTGGTTAATGTAGCAGCTATTAAATAGTAGAATGAATGCTAGACTTGGATTATAACTTGGGCTTGATTCCTGACTTTGCACTTACTGTGACCCTGGAAAAACCACGAATCATTTATTTCATTGTGCCTCCATGTCCTCTATAGCGTGAGGGAAATGGTACTTCTAGGGTTGTTATGAAAAATAAGGAGAGAATATATACAAATGCTTCTGTTGCAGAGCCTGGGACAGAGTAGGTCTCAGCTATGAAGCCTGAATAGATCAGAAAGAACCACCAAGAAAATAAAATGACTCAGCTTTTTAATAAGCACTCTTGGTCTCTTCAGTCACTCTTCTTTGTTCTTCTCATCTGCTATGTACTGGAAATATCTGGAAGTGCTTTTAAGAAAACCTTACAGAGAACACTGACTTTCTCACCAACAGGGAATATGGTTGCACGATCCAGTGATGTTGTTGCTGTCTGTCAGAGCCTCAAACAGGTGGCAGAAAAATGTCAGCAGGATCCTGAGAGCTGCTGGTATTTCCACCAGACAGCTATACCTTGCCTGCTTGCCTTGGCTGTGCAGGCCTCTATGCCAGGTAACTTTCCACCTCTCCTTCCTGGCCTCTGGGAACTCTGCCCTCCCCTAGTGTTGAACAGCACTGCCACCCTCTGGATATTGGTGGTATTGTGTTTTGTACCATCAGAGGCTTACTTTGAATCCTTTGTCTTCAGAGTGAGATTTCACTTCATAGCAAAGGGTGCCACCCTGACCAATGGCGGGAACCAAAATACACTAATGTTAGCAACGTTCAAAAGAATGTACACCTTTTCCCCTTGAAGTGCTATGTGATAAAGCCTACCTGGTTGGGTTTCATCCTCAACTCTACCACTTGCTAACTTGGGTGAAGATATTCAGCCTTTCTAAGCCTCAATTTCCTCACTTGTAAGATGGAGATAAAGTACTATCTAGGCTGCCGCTGTGGTTTATGCCTGTAATCCCAGCACTCCAGAGGCCAAGGTGGGAGGATTACTTGAGTCCAGTAGTTTGAGACCAGCCTGGGCAACACAGCGGGACCCTGTTTCTATAAATGATGAGTCAGACATAGTGGTGCACACCTATAGTCACAGCTGCTCAAGAGACTGAGGTGGGAGGATCACCTGAGCCCAGGAGTTCAAGGCTGCAGTGAGTCATGATTATGCCTCTGCACTCAAGCCTGGGTGACAAAGTGAGATCCTGTCTCCAAAAAAAAAACCAGTACTGTATATTTCATAGGATAGTTAATAAGGATTAAATAAGATAGTGTATGCTACCTGCCACACAGGAAGTACTCGATATGATAGTTGGTATATTAATAAGGACCCATGAAGATAAATCCATGTTTTTGATTTTTTCAGACACCAGCATTACTGTTTTTTTTCTTGCCTCTCCATGGACACCAGGGATAACATTACTATTTCTTATGTTAAGAACATTCATTTTAGCTATCCTTCTTTCCCACTGTTGGCCTAGTCTGAGGACTTTGTAGTTCTCAAGAGTGTTCTGTGGCCCCAGGTCAGACCCCTCCTGTTTCTGGTGCCCTGCTGGTTCTCAGGACTACAGCACTACCAGAGAATAGATGGAGGACTGCTGTTGTGGCTAGAGTCAAGCCCCAGAGTCCGTGATGGTGACAGGACCCCATCATCTGGATCTTGAACCCCGTCATGGCCTTGTGATTGTGTGCATGTGTGTGTTTTGCAGAGAAGGAACCCTCAGTTCTGAGAAAAGTACTGTTGGAGGATGAGGTCTTGGCTGCCATGGTGTCTGTCATTGGCACTGCTACCACCCACCTGAGCCCTGAGTAAGTGTAATCATGGATGTGGCTTGAACCCAAGGAAGATAGCATTCTTGGGAAGAAGCAACAGGTAGCTGCCTTGTCAGCCGTCCTTTTACCTATATGTAAATGTGGGTGTAGTTAATTATCTTGTAAGTTTTGCTGACAAAGCAAAAGGACGGGGCTCTTAGCACCATGGACTATGAGGGTGGGAAGCTATGGGCCAGTGGTTCTTAGCTGCAGATGTGCTTAAGAATTACCTGTAAAGCATTTTAAAATATAAATTGACTTCCCAGATGGGAACTTGAATGGAAATGGTTACTGGCACATAATATGTGCCAAATTAATATTTGTTCAATGCATGAATGATCAGGGCATGTCCCATTGACTTGGTGATCCTAATTTGAACCCCAGGTTGAAAAGCACGTCTGTGGAGGAGAGGGCTGCTTTAGAATCCTAGCTCCTTGGTCATACCTAGTACTCTGCCCCCAGGTTAGCTGCCCAGAGTGTCACACACATTGTGCCCCTCTTCTTGGATGGCAACGTCTCCTTTCTGCCTGAAAACAGCTTCCCGAGCAGATTCCAGCCATTCCAGGTGACAGTCTTAGAACTTAACGTCCTTCAAGCTGGTTTTCTAGGGCAATCTGGAATGGGTAGGGGGCAGACAAGCCTACTGCTAGCAGGACAGGCTTGATCGGGCTCTCCTTCCTTTATAGGATGGCTCCTCAGGGCAGAGGCGGCTGGTTGCACTGCTTATGGCCTTTGTCTGCTCCCTGCCTCGAAATGTAAGTGAGCACATTTGGGGAGTACCGTTTTTAACCTTGACAAGGGGAAGTGGATCCCAGGTGACTCTGGGCTGAAATTTGCCACAGGCTAAGCTGATCTTTTACTTCCCCCATCAGAAAAGTTAGTTGTCATCCATCCTGGCCCCTGCTGCCACTGTGTACTAGTTCTCTTGGAGTTCAAGTGTTCTCTGGGTCCATTACATGGCCAGATTTTCTGTAGGTGGAAATCCCTCAGCTGAACCAACTCATGCGGGAGCTTTTGGAACTGAGCTGCTGCCACAGCTGCCCCTTTTCTTCCACCGCTGCTGCCAAGTGCTTTGCAGGACTCCTCAACAAGCACCCTGCAGGTACTGAGACCAGACTGTATAAGCAGCCTCCCAGAATCAACCATGAAATCTTCTAGCTCAGTCCTCGTTCTCTTTTGAAAAGGAGCTTGCTAATAACATTAATAGGACTTCAGCTGCTCAAGCACTATCCTGGGCCTGCCCTTGGGAAAAGCATCAAGACCGCAGTTGGGCAGAGCTTTATAGTACCTAAGAAGAGAAGGGATCACAAAGAGAATGCTGTTATCTAGTTCTGCCATCGTACCCCCTACAGTGGGGCTAGTGTGGACAATTCTTTATTGGAAGTAGACAACCCTCTCTTTTCAAATGGCAGCACCCCTGCATTATGAGAATAATAGGCTCTCGTGCAGGAATCTTGTCATTTTGTCCACAGGCGAAAATGGCGTTTTCCCTTTCTAACAGCTTCTGAGGGAGCTCTGCACTTAAATGATTTGCATCCTTCATTGTTAAAGGGAAAATGTGTATGTAGCCTCTATGTCAGCATTTCCTCCCTCCTTTTTAGGGCAGCAGCTGGATGAATTCCTACAGCTGGCTGTAGACAAAGTGGAGGCTGGCCTGGGCTCTGGGCCCTGTCGTAGTGAGGCCTTCACTCTTCTTCTCTGGGTAAGGAGTTGGAGTGGAATCTGGTTAGACAGGCAATTATGTCTGGTTAAACAAAATGTCCCTATTTGACTCCAAACCATAAACATCTGTGTCTCAGGGTTCTGGGGTTTGAGTGCCATTCCCCAGTTGCTCTCTCTGTCTCCAATTACAGGTAACAAAGGCCCTAGTGCTCAGATACCATCCTCTCAGCGCCTGCCTTACAACCCGGGTATGTTCTTTCTGGAGACAGGAGAACCCAGGACCTAAACAAACTTTCTTGTTAATCCTCTTCCTCCCAAAGACTTCTGTCCTCCTGTGTGTGTTTTGTTTTTGTTTTTTGAGACAGGGGTCCCACTCTGTTGCCCAGGCTGGGGTGCAATGGTGCAGTCACAGCCCACTGCAGCCTCAGCCGCTGTAGGCTCAGGTGATCCTCCCACCTCAGCCTCCCAAGTAGCTGGGACATAGGCACACCCCACCACACCCAGCTAATTTTTTTAAGAACGGGGTTTAGCCATGTTGCCCAGACTCCTAGGCTCAAGCAGTCCACCTGCCTTGGCCTCCCAAAGTGCTAAGATTACAGGGATGAGCCACCACACCCAGCTGCATCCTCATTTTTGACACTTCTTCCCTGATATACCTCAAAGGCTCTCTTTTCTCCAGCTCATGGGCCTCCTGAGTGACCCAGAATTAGGTCCAGCAGCAGCTGATGGCTTCTGTCTGCTCATGTCTGACTGCACTGATGTGTTGACTCGTGCTGGCCATGCTGAAGTACGGATCATGTTCCGCCAGCGGTTCTTCACAGATAATGTGCCTGCTTTGGTCCAGGGCTTCCATGCTGCTCCCCAAGGTGAGGAGTCTGAAAGAAAGGCCCCACATATACATACCTCTCCTTTGCTTGGCCACATTCCCCAAGATAATTTAGGACCTGCTTGCTTCTTTAGAGCTATATTGTGGTCTGTGCCTAGAAGACTGAATTTCTAGATTGTTGAACTTTCTTTGTGGGTGTATCTTGTTTATTCTGAACACGAAGGGCTTTTCCCCCCTTTGTAGGCTGATGTCTCAGCCTCGTCACAGATCAGAATTGACTTCTCAAGCTATGTATCTAAGCCCAATTCATTTCCTAAGCCTTCCTATTTTTTTACAGATGTGAAGCCAAACTACTTGAAGGGTCTTTCACATGTACTTAACAGGCTGCCCAAGCCTGTGCTCTTGCCAGAGCTGCCCACGGTAAGTCCTGCAGGCAGAGCCTCTAAGTGAAGACAATTCTTTCCCAGATGGGGCTAGAAAGGGGAGGGGACAAGAACAAGGATCTTCATGATGTGGCCATCCCACACCTTGCCCATTGCCCCTTAGCTTCTTTCCTTGCTGCTGGAGGCCCTGTCCTGCCCTGACAGTGTGGTACAGCTCTCCACCCTCAGCTGCCTTCAGCCTCTTCTACTGGAAGCACCCCAAGTCATGAGTCTTCACGTGGACACCCTCGTCACCAAGTTTCTGAACCTCAGCTCTAGCCCTTCCATGGTATGTTGAGCCCCAGCAGCTCTCAGGAACCAGCATCTCTCCCTGGGTCTGCTCTCACCTCCTCGTGCTTGTGTTCCAGGCCGTCCGGATCGCCGCACTGCAGTGCATGCATGCTCTCACTCGCTTGCCCACCCCTGTGGTAAGTACCTCAGGTGCCCCTCCCTGGCCTGGGAACGTCTCAAGAGACAGATGAGTACCTTTTTGCCTTAGTCAAGTGGGCTTGGCCACCCTGATGTGTAATTGAGATCTGAATTACAAGGTACAGATAAGCAAGGATTCTTTTCCTTGGGCCCAGAAGGTAACAGAATGGCCATCCTGCCACTGAACATCCCTTGGAATCACTAAAGATGTTTCATTTTCCTCAGAATATTAGTTGTACAGAATCAAGAAAGGGGCACTTTCAGTTGCCTTGGATGAGCAAGGTTGATTATATCCTCTGACTCCACAGCTGCTGCCATACAAACCACAGGTGATCCGGGCCTTAGCCAAACCCCTGGATGACAAGAAGAGACTGGTGCGCAAGGAAGCAGTGTCAGCCAGGGGGGAGTGGTGAGTTTCTAGGCTGTGGGGAGAGATGGGACCAAGATGAGGCTTACCACTAATGCTGCCAACTTTTTTTTGCCTACAGGTTTCTGTTGGGGAGCCCTGGCAGCTGAGCCCTCAGTCCTGGCCTAGACTGTTCTGACAATCTAACCTGGAATTACTAACTATCGAGCCATCTTCCCCAAAGCAGGGAAACTGCTGACCTCTGACTGCCTTTCCTACAGACGCAGCACAAATGCTAGGCCTCTGTTGCACGGCTGTACAAGGAGCGTAAGAGTCCAGATTTCTAGTGGATTTGTGAATTAACTGTGAGACACTTGTGTTTGAAGAAAGATCTGGGGTCCTGGGTCTCTTGCATTTGTATGTCAGAAAGGGGGTGATACGCTGCTGAGGGGTGAGTGCATATGACTGTGGCCCTGAGAACCAGGGCTGGCGGCTGTGTGTGCACCTGCTGAAGAATAAAGATGTCTTTTGGTAATGGGACTGTCAGATATTTCCCCCACCCAACATATGTCTCATAGAACCAGAGGCGTCACTGAACTAAGCTGGAATAACAATGATGACAGGACTGGCCAAATTTTCCAGGGTAACCAACACAGTAGTTCATGCTTGTAACCCCAACACTTAACCCATCTCTACAAATAATTTTAGAAAATTAGGCTGGGCATGGTGGCTTACCCCTGTAATCCCAGCATTTTGGGAGGCTGAGGGAGATGGATCACTGAAGGTCACGAGTTCAAGACCAGACTGGGCAACATGGTGAAACCCCATCTCTACTAAAAATACAAAAATTAGCCAGGTGTGGTGGCACACACCTTTAACCCAGTTGCTTGGGAGGCTGAGGCACAAGAATCGCTTGAACCTGGGAGGCGGAGGTTTTAGCGAGTTGAGATCATGCCACTGGACTCCAGCCTGGGCAACAGAGTGAGACTCCATTGTCAAAAAGTTAAAAAAAAAAAAAGTGTAAGAGGCATGACCAGAATATCTACTCACTAGGTCTTGACCCTGACTTTCCCCTTTCCCACCCTATTGTGAGGCAGAGTGAGGAGCTACATCTCTTTAAAAATCGAATACCTTTATTTTTGCTTCCTTCAGCAGCATGTGAGAAGTGGCAGTGACCTCAGCAGCAGGCCTGGTATCTTTGCCCTGTTGAGAAGCCAGGATCTCAGCTGTACTAGTCAGGTGTTTTTTCAGACAGCAAGTAGAAGTGGTGACCAACTCCAGTGCTGTATCCTGGAGGAGGTCCGGGTCAGCACTGGGCAAGGTAGGTAGCTAGCTGCCTGACCCCTAGTCTGGGGCTGGAACTTCTGTTTGCCTGAGTAAAGGGATGTCAGTCCTAAGATTTCTCCACATTGTGTCTTGTTTCTGCAGTGGCGAAAAGGCTGGTCCTTGAATTGTCCTGCATGGTACCCTAAGGCAGGCCCACTGGCTCTTTTTGATCAAGGATTCCAAGAAAAGCTGCCCTTGGAGGCCCTTGAAATAACTTAGGCAGCAGAATGAGTACTCGAGTTGTGGCTGACACAGTCCAGCTCACACTGCCATCACAGAGGCTGAGTGAGCAGTCACCCAGGGAGGGGGCTCCCAGCTCATTCCATTCCCATGGGGCAGGTGACTAGAAGGTAAGAGCACCCGAGTAAGCCAATGCCTAGAAGAGAAGAGAGAAATCTGAGTTCCAAGAATTCTTCGTCCTTCTTAATCATTGTTCCTTAGCAAGCATATATCAAGGTATCCTGAAGCTACCTTGGTGTCAATCATGAAGGTAACAAAAGTTCTAATTTCTTCTACCCAATTTTATCCAACAAATGTACCTTCTGGTGCCTTGAAGGCCTTTTGAGGTTTCATGCTAAACTTCTAAAGGGCCACTGTAAGCACAGTGATAGAAGGAGTGTCACATGCATGGGAAAGGGCGGAGGGAAGGCACGTCTACTCATCTGATTGTTACTGCCTCAGTAACTGCCATTTGAAAAATTGTTTCCCCTTGTCTTGGGCTGAGAGAGCTAGCTCCAATTACTGTCTTAGGGCCTCTGTCACAAATAGGTTATTTTAATCTTACAAATTATTGGCTTGAACTCTAGACACTGCTCTCCAAGTGAAAGGTGATTGGTGGCCAATGCATCCTACACCCAGAGGCCCCTTCCTGAGCACAGCTTTCCTAGGATTCTACTGTAGTCACGTGGAAGCCTCATCTCTTACTTACAACTACACAGTGTTAGCCTCAAGCCTCTCTGGCTCAAATGAACAATGATCTCTACTCCTAGAATCCAGAACTGCACTACCACAGTAGCCACGAGTCATATTCCAAGTGCTCACAGGTATAAAACATCTTCCTCATCACAGCGTTCTGTTGGACGGCATTAGTCTATGTGTTTTACGTTACCTTCCTGTATCCACACCCAGGAATACCTTCCAGTTGTCCAAGCAGCCGTAGTTGTAAGGATTCCTAAATACCTGGAGCCAAGAAAAAACACGTTTCTTCAAACTTCTAATTTTTGAGACTAAATTGGCTAAGCTAAAGCTCAGGTAGAGTAGTTCTGGCCTTTTACAATGCTTGCATTAGCCCTGCTCCTGGCCTCTGTTTACAGGAGAGCAGGTTTAGTTACCCACCTACCCACCCTGAGCCTTCAACCCTACTCACTCTGCCCTTGGCCTGTAGCCGACGTCTCTCCTTCTTGTTGATGTGCCTTTCAATGCTAGTCTCACCTCGACTGATGAGAACAGCATGCCATACAGTTAGGGCACCCAGGGCAAGCGCCACAGAACTAAAAAAAGAGGGGCAAAGACTGGTAGGTAGTTTAGAGACGGCTGGAAGAAGTATGTCTGAAATTGAGCTAAGCAGTAACAACTGGCTTGTAACCTCTCTACCTAAGTCTTCCTCACCGCCCAGCATATATCCTAGATAAACTTTTACTTCACTATGTCTATAAAGAGCATCAATGAAAAAGCATCAGTGTGGCCTAAGAATAAACAATGTGAACCCAGGCATGGTAGCTCATGCCTAGTAGTCCCAGCAACTCAGGAGGCTGAGACAGGAAGATCAATGGAGTCTAGCCTAGGCAACACGCAAGACTCCATCTCTTTGTTGTTGTTGTTGTTGTTAAGGGAAAATAGAGTATGTGGAAAGGAGGGTAGAGAAATAAGTCTGTATTACTGAGCATGTGTTCTATAGTCCTAAAATACCCACACTTGGAAGATAGTAAGAGGTAGTAAAAGCACCCAGGGTTGGAATGGGATGGCATTCAATTCAAATTCCAGTGCTACCATTCCTACTAGCTGTGTATCATAGAACAAGTCACTTCACTACCCCTTGGCCCCGAATTTTCAGTTTTCCTCATCTATAAATACAGTCACTCAGCCTTTAGACAGGTGCTATGAAGATTAAACCTTGGTACATAGCAGCATATGCTTGTATCCACGTGCTTAGTAACAAGCAATGCCAATATCCTCAGTGTTCCTTGCCCCGAAATGAAGAAAAGTGCTGGCTTTTTGCCAACCTAGACTACAACAGTGGCAGTTCACTCAGGAATAGGTTTCTACCTGCATGTGGGCACCTAAAAAACTTTTTTTCTAAAGCTTCCCCTCCCTTAAAACTATCAAAAATGAGAAATGAATACCTGCACAGGAACCAGAGGTAGACAAGACTCTTATGAGTCATCCTTTCTCGAAAGGAGAAGGGGGGTGGTGGGGTCTGGTGGTAAGTCTAGAAAAAGAAAACAACAAAACCTGGCTCATTTACTCTGTGGGTCTCCAGCAACTGCCCCCAGCACCTATAGGCAGGAAGTGATCCAAACCCAGGCAGAGAAAACGGGGTAAAGCCACAGAGGAGTCAAGGCAGCAGCCAAGATGGGTGGACCAAGCCCAGCGGCATCACCACGTGGACAAACACTGGGCAGCAGAGCAGGGTCTGGACAGGATGGCAAAGCACAGGAGGAACTGACCCTGGGCCTTGACAACACAAATGGGGCTCCAGGGGAAGCCACTCCAATCCCCAGCCAGAACTCCTTCACTGTGCGCTGCAGCCCAAGGGAGGAGACCAGACCGTACTCAGAATGGACTGACTAGGGCGGGGAGAACCACTAGGGACTGTGGATGGGCAGCAGAAATACAATCAATATGGGCCCAAGATGGGCTCAGCAGATTAAGGAGTCCTAAAAGGTTTTGGGGGGCAAGGATGATCCAGATACAGATGGACCAGGTGCAAGGGATGATCAGACTGGCTCAGCCTGATCTCTGTCCCCTGGAACCCCATTACACAAACTAACATAGACTCCTTGCTGCTCAGGCCATCACTGAGGCGGATTGCTTGCTCGGCCCAAAGAGAGGTGATGACGGGATAGGTAGCCAAAACCACCACATACCAGGGACTTCCTACTTAGTCTACCCACCACAGCCAGCCTGCCTCAACACTCCTGATCTGTTCTACAGTGGCCTCTGAGCAGCCTCTACAACTATACAGGCAGGTTGGCCCCAGGTGCCTGAGAACTCTATGCCCCCAGGCCTGAGCAGCAGGAGGCAGTGGGGTGGTGACAGCCCACCTGGTTGGCAACCGCCTGTAGTTTGTTCTTGTCGAGCTGTTTCATTTTCTAAGGGGATGGAAAACAGTGCTGGTTATACTCTCAGGCCTCTAGGATGGGGTGCTACCAGCCCCCTTAGGGACAGGTTCTACATCCCAAAGTTCTGAACTACTGAGCTGCCTTGTTCCTGACAATGAGCTCACCTCAATGGCAGCATAAGCCTCCCGGAAAAGGTCCCAGCTTCCATAGCTGCAGTAGACACAGCCCAGAGTCATGAAAAAGCAGAAAGAGAAGAAGTACCGATGGTTATAGTGGCCCACACAATTGTTTAGCCAGGCTGGTTGGGAAATGATTAAGGACAAGAATCAAACACAATTTGAAGTGGTGTCCAGGCCCCTCTGGTTCATGACAACATCACCCAAGCTTCAGGCTTCCAGTCACTAAGAACTACCTTCCAAAGGCAGGAAAATACAAGACTGTTTACACCCAAGGTTGAGGTGAAAGTGCTCAAAGTTTTTCAGAGCACTCAAGTCCCACCACAAAGTCACGGAAACGGAAATCCTTCAGAAAAATGAATCTGCCGGTATTTCAGCCTAGCTGGAGTTAGCCAAACATCTGTGTGGAACAGCACATGGGGACCCACAGTTCTATCTGGCATACCCAGTGGACAACCACAGAAGCCCAAATATCTCTTTCCTTCCAATAGCTATTAGCATGAGAATCTACAAAACAAAGAGCTGTTAAAAGATTCCTTGATCCAAGAAGATCTGCCCTAGTGTGTCTGCGAGCTTCCTCCTCCCCCAGGAGATGTTCAGCCCCCACAACTCCTCAACTCCAGTGTTCTCTGCAGGATGATGCTAAAATTGTGGCATTAACCCTGTACAGTGCTCTGGAGCTAAAGAAGGCCTCAGGCCGAAGAGAAAGCAAAAGGATACGGCAGTGATGATCCATCTTCAGCACACACCTGTGAGGAAGGGACACAGGCTCTGTTACGGTGGCCAAAGGTCTTGAGATGTCAGTGCCAATCCTTTCCTACAAGGACCAGCATCCTGCTGAGGTGGAAAGGGCACAGACTTTGAAGACAGCCAGGCCTTACTTCAAACCCAGCTCTGCAGCTTAATGGCAGTAAGATATTGAACAAGGTAACTCATCTTGCCAAGCCTCGGTTTTCACAAGTGGTAGTAATGCCTAACTCACAGGACCATCCTAAAGATGACGTGTCAGAAGAGGGTGCCTGGGACATGAAAGGTGCTTCATCCATGTCCTAGCAAACTCAAGGTTAGGTTTTGCCGTACGGCTACAGCAGAAGGACCACAGCTGGGGTTCCCAGAGAGCAAAGCCAAGACCCACCTGTTGCAGATGCTGCAGTGGTGTGTTCTGGCTGGCTTGGGATAAATGCATTTCTTACAGATGGAGACCATGGCAATATCATTCCTTCCCTGTGTGAAGGGAGAGCATAACTGTCTCTCAAAACATACCAAGGTACTCTTCCCCACTCCTGGGATCAGCTCCCATAGCCAGCAACTCCCCCCAGTTCCCCTGTGAGGACCCACCTGGGGTGGGTATCCAGGCGGAGTGGTGATGGCCTGGTAGTAGTGGAAGACAATGAGGATCAGATTCCAGTGGCTATAGAAGAAATGCCAGCAGAGTCGTGGCACTGAGTAGGTTCGGAGGATGAGAGGCAGGACACACAGGTAGGCGATAGCCACAATGGAGCCTGTCAGCACAATCACCAGCACCACGAACACCTGCCAACACCAGCGAGGTCAGGGAGACATGGTGCAAGAGCTACACCCAAAGCAGACTCGGAGTTTCCCTGAGGGTGGGGGCCATCCCCAAAACCTGGGTTGGGTGTGTCAGAGACACGTCCCTCTGCTCCCCACAACACCCCTTTTCCTGCTCCCTGGACATCACTCACCACTCCAAACCAGCGGATCACGTTGTCTACCAGCCAGTAGACAGGCTCAAAGGCAGCATCGACAGCGGTATCACTGCCCCCAAAGGAGTTGTAGAGCAGGGAGTGCAGGCAGACCTTGCCATAGCGCCAGCGCTGTACTAGACCCCGGAGCAGAGGTGGACAGCGGCGCCTGTAGCCCAGCAGCAGAAGCAGGCGGAGGCAGAGGCGGGCCGGGCCCAGCAGCAGGCTCCGCTGGCCTCGCATGGTTCCTAGGAGAGCATACCACTGTGAGAATCCAGCCTGAGCCCTCCCTCCCTAACCTGCTAGTGGGAAGGCCTAGAGTACTCGCTCAAAGGGCAAAGACCTAAGTACTAAGACCCAGCTAGGCAAGTCACCAGCTGTGAGAAGTAGGTTACTTTTCTATGGACTGGCCAGTGCCAGTGTCCTAACCAGATTAAGGGGGTAGAGACTGATGGTTCTGAACCTGCAGAAATCGTATTTATATTACACCACATGGGTGCACAGGAAATCCAAGGTGATGCACACCTAAAGCAACAGGCCACAGTAAAGGGGTGAGAAAGGCCACTCCAAGCCAAAGCAATCTTAGTTGTCTGTGTAGACAGACCTTTGGGTGGAGTGTGGCTAACATGGACAAAGCTGCCCACTGTGTCTCGGGCATGGCCACCATAGCACAGATTACCAGGGGCTTCCTGACTGCCCTGGAGCATCAACCTACCTCCAAACGATTGCTCCTCACCAAAGAACAGCCAGTGGAGGAATGAGTGCACAGAATGTGGATCCTGCACCGAGATACTCCCTGGTGCTATTTAAGTCTTGGCAAAAGATACTCCTTCCTACTCCCTCTTGGCTGACGTCATAGGCTAGTGAACTCAACCTGGTAGCATGAGATTCCCTGTCTCCTGTCAGGACAGCCAGCTACCACTTGCATGACAGAAGATGCTTTGTCTCCAATTCCACTCCCAGCCCCACCCCAAGGATATGGTAGCCAAGACAACTCCAGGTATTCCGAGCAGAATACCACAGGAAGGAGACACGAGCCATGGGAGGGTACCTCCATGTTGGTTCATGAAGGCCTTGGAGCCTGACCTCTCTGATGGACTCCACTGCTCCAGTCTAATTAGACACTCACAAAACTTCTCTGCAGCTGCTGCCTTAGCCCCAAGTTGCCCAACTAGACTTCCCAGTTCACTGCTTCCATGGCACCTCTGCCAGTGCCTCCATCTCCTCTATGCAGTTTCTACCTCATCCAGCAGCCATGGGAAGAGATCAGCTGCCTGGTGAATGACCAGAACAGAAGACACAAATGCGCTAACAGATCTTTCGATGACAGTTTCATCAGTTTTGCAGATTAAAGACTTTTATTACCAGAAAAGAAATTATCTGATTTTGCCCTGAGGCAGCCAGGGAGAGCTGCTTTATCTTTGACAACCCCACTGACTTATTTAACAGGTAGCTCAAAACCCAACAGAAACTGAAGGAGGCTGCTCCACTGCATGGAAGGTTTCAATTCAGTAACTGGAGCATTGTACTCTCCTTGCACCCTGGCTCATCTCCACAAAAGACCTTTCAAAGAAAACATTTAATTACCTCCTTGCACAAGCCCTGTAAGCCCTAAGGTGAAAAGAAACTAAGCAGAGAAGGCTTACAGAGAAAGAGAATACAGTTCAGTAGGGACCTACACTCAGCACCAGTATTAAGAAACTGTCCATTCCTATCATCTCCTAAGTAGCTAAAACAATTAAGGGGAGTGTAGAAAAGAGAAAAAAATGTCGGGCGTGGTGGCTCACACCTGTCATCCCAACACTTTGGGAGGCAGATCACTTGGGGTCAGGAGTTTATGACCAGCCTGACCAACATGGTAAAATTCCATCTCTACTGAAAATACAAAAAATTAGCTGGGCACGATGGCGCATGCCTGTAATCCTAGCTACTCAGGAGGCTGAGGCAGGAGAATTGTTTGAACCCAGGAGGTGGAGGTTGCAGTGAGCCGAGATCGTGCCAGTGTACTCCAGCCTGGGCAACAGAACACCACTCCATCTCAAGAAAAAAAAAAAGCTCAAACTTCCACTCCTATTGTTTGGAACCATGATTTGATTTGTAGCATGAGTTTTTAAAATGGCAGATACACACAATCAAATGTTAAAGAGTGGGGCAAAACAGATTACTCCACAACAAATCTAGGTGGCTTTTGGACGTCCACACCGCTGTTTGTTCCGTTTCTATAGATAATGGAGAGTTTCCTATTTGCCTAAATACTTTTTGTAGCAATAGCATGCAAATCCAATGCATTCCTCATTTGTAATAAATTCATATTATATGTATCTCACACCCCTTCTACTCTTAAAAAATCTTTCTATTCTCCACTTTTCAGATTACTCTCAACCATGTCCTAAATTCTTGAGTGCTACAGGAAATGCTTGCCTCAAGGACTAGATTTACCCAATTCGTTAGGGTTCAGTTCTGTCCCTAAGCAGTTCTGTAACCTCAGACAAATCATTCAGCCCTGCTGGGACTCAATATCCTTGTGTTCACATTCAGTGAGGGAGTGGGATTAAATGCTAAGATCCCTTCCAGGTCTAACCCTTTATAACTCTGCAACTATACAGTTAACCCCCATATCTGCAGAGGGATTGATTCCAGTCCTCCCTTCAGATACCAAAATCCATGGATGCTCAAATCTGATACAAAATGGCATAGTATTTGC
Source organism: Cacajao melanocephalus (assembly GCA_963573385.1). Classification (NCBI taxonomy): domain Eukaryota; kingdom Metazoa; phylum Chordata; class Mammalia; order Primates; family Pitheciidae; genus Cacajao; species Cacajao melanocephalus. Next base: position 13,486 of record CAUYLG010049418.1, on the reverse strand, counting down.
ATATAACCTACACATATCCTCTCATATACTTTAAATCATTTCTAGATTATTCACAATACCTAATACACAAAGTAAATGCTACATAAACACTTTTTTTGTTTGTTTTTGAGATGGAGTCTCCCTCTGTTGCCCAGGCTATAGTGCAGTGGCAAGATCTCAGCTCACTGCAACCTCTGCCTCCTGGGATCAAGCAATTCTCCCTGCTTCAGCCTCCCACGTAGCTGGGATTGTAGTCACCTGCCACCTAGCCCAGCAAATTTTTGTATTTTTAGTAGAGACGGGGTTTCGCAATGTTGGCCAGGCTGGTCTCAAACTCCTGACCTCAGGTGATCCACCTGCCTCGGCTTCCCAAAGTGCTGGGATTACAGGGGTGAGCCACCATGCCCAGCCACCCCCAAATATTTCCAATCCATGGTTGGTTGAATGTGTGATGTGAAACTCGAAGATATGAAGGGCAAACTGTACTTGGTAAGGGTAAATGAAATGTTTATAAAGCACTTAGCACAAATACCTGGCTCATGGAAGTACTCAATAAATATTTGTTGAATGAATGACCTGGAAGGATGCAGAATTGGAAAGCCCAGCCAGATGTCTATCTGTCCTACAAATACCAACAAGGACACTCCTGCCAATGTGATAACACTAAGTAAGTGTCTGCTGCTATCATTCTTCCTGATTAATAAAGAGAGAAATACAAACTGTTATTAACATCATAGCACTTAGGAGCTAGAAGTCATTTTTTAAAACAAGCCCAACCAGAAATCAGCCCAACTATGTAAACCACTCCTAGACACCGGACGCAGGGGCTCATGCCTATAATCCCAGCACTTTGGGAGGCCAAGGCGGGCAGATCCCCTGAGGTTGGGAGTTCAAGACCAGCCTGACCAACAAGAAGAAACCCCCATCTCTACTAAAAAACACAAAATTAGCCAGGCATGCTGGCGCATGCCTATGATCCCAGCTATTCAGGAGGCTGAGGTGGGAGAATCGCTTGAACCTGGGAGGTAGAGGTTGTGGAGAGTTGAGATCATGTCATTGCACTCCAGGCTGGGCAACAGGGACAAAACTCCATCTCAAAAAAAAAAAAAAAAAAGAAGAAAAGTAAAAAAGCTCCTAGATGCACAGATACAGATTTGGGTGAACAAAGTCTGAGGCTAGGGCCTCTCCCCTTTAGCTAATGGGGTAGTGGATGCCAGGAAAATGACATATGTAGTAACTAGGCCAAAACTGAACATACAGACTTTTCATCTCAGGACACTGAGGTAAAGCAAAATTCAAAAAGATGTGTGTAGGGGAGAAGGGCAAAGTGCAGCTTTACTACCACCCCGAGCAGAAGCCCTGAGTACTCTGATCCCTCAGAGTAGTCGCCACAGGCCATAGTGGTCATCTGCCACCAGACTGGAGGAGACTGCAGGCCACAGCACTCCCCTCTTCCCATGGCTCTAAGTCACCATCTGTTTCCCAAGGGGAAAGTCGACTGAGGGGACAGGGACAGACGGCCAAAGCCATCAGAAGTCAGGTGAACTGAGATCAAAGACGCTGCTCTTAGGATGTTTGCAATTCCAAGTAGGAGATACCAGACATCAATGAAGAGTAGCATTTTATTCATGTGCAGATCTCCCTTCTGGGCTAACACGCTGAGAAGAAAAAGAATAGCAACTTTATTTTGGGGCTGCTCATCTTTTCATGAGGGGCCCACACAACCAGAGCTCAGCTTTTTCAACCTGAGAAAGCTCACTGAAGTGGGGATGGGGGGCCGCGAAGAGGATTGGGACGCAGGACTGAAAGCTGCAGTTTAAAAAACCGGGAAAAGGGCCAGGCGCGGTGGCTCATGCCTGTTATCCTAACACTTTGGGAGGCCAAGGCGGGTGGATCATCTGAGGTCAAGAGTTCGGGACCAGCCTGGCCAACAAGGTGAAACCCTGTCTCTACTATAAGTACAAAAATTAGCCAGGTATGGTGGCACGTGCCTGTAATCCCAGCTACTCGGGAGGCTGAGGCAGAAGAACTGCTTGAACCCAAGGGGCGTAGATTGCAGAGAGCCGAGATCACGCCACTACACTCCAGCCTGGCGACAGAGCGAGACTCCGTATATATTTAAAAGAAAAAAACAGGAAAAGGTTTTATTTCTCAATGAGAGCCACGAGGTGAAACTGCAACGGACTGTAAGTCAAAAACTGTGGGTTCCAGTTTGGGCTCTATCTTAACTACCTTCAAGATTTTGAACAAGCCAAACCCTGTCTCTGAATCTGAGGTTCCCTATCCGTGAAATGGACGAGTTCAGTCGCTTGACCTCCTTCCTTCCTGCTCTACGCCTAACGGTTGCTCCGAAGGTGTGCTCTGGCGGAGGAGGGCACGGCCGCGCAAGGCGGGGCGGGGAGAGAGCAGGAACCCGCACACAAGACAAGGCCCCAGGGCAGTGCCCGACCCGGAAAAAGGGACTAGGATGGGGAGCAAGGGCCGAGGCTTCGCCCTTACCTGCCGCCTGCCGACTCCCCAGTCAGCCAAACCGAGCCCCGCAGCCTCTGCCGCCGCTCACTGCCACCCCCTCCGACTCGGCGCCCCGGCCGGGCCGGGCTCAATCCAACCCACCATGGCACGCAGCCGGCAGCCCCAGCCAGCGCACCCGGACCCGCCGCCAGCCCATCCTCAACCACATGCGCAGTCGCAAGCACGGAGCGCTTAAGTTCCGCCCCCGGATTTGTCCCGTGGTAATCTGGGAAATTGAGTTTACCCGCAAGGGGTGGGGGGGGGGGCACCGAAAGATCACGTGATAAAGAACACCACTTGACGCATGTCTTACTGCGGAACTGTGCCTGGGTTTGGCCAATGAGAAGTCGACTTCGTTTCCATCCGGGTTTGGGACAGCGGCAATCATGGCGCCACCCGTGAGATACTGCATTCCCGGTAAGTGAGCGCTTCCCATACAGAGTACTGGATAGAAGTCGAAGCTGGAAGGCTGGATGGCCTTTAGCTTCTGGGGGCCAGTGACTGATGCAGCATTTTTTCTGCAGGCGAACGTCTGTGTAACTTGGAGGAGGGCAGCCCGGGCAGTGGCACCTACACCCGCCACGGTTACATCTTTTCGTCGCTTGCCGGCTGCCTGATGAAGAGCAGCGAGAACGGCGCGGTAAAGGGAGCGGCTTGCCATCTCCTCTCTCTATTTTTCTCTTAGGCTTTCCTTAAGTTCCAGTCCTTAGGCATGGGCGCTGCGGACGCGTCTTTAGTGCCTCACCAGTACAACGTTGGTCTTGGTTTCTTCTAGCCGTGATCGCAGCTGTTGTGCACTTAGACACCACAAACTAGTTGTGTTGATCTCGCTTGGTTGTGCGGCTGACCCTCGGGGAGGGAAGTTGGGACAAAAGCAGATGTGAACTCAGTAACCCAGCCCAGCCCAGCAGTGAGTTACAGACTGTATGAATGTCGCTTATCTCTGCGGCTTTTATCTAGCGCCACTATCTCCACCTCACTGAGGCAATCCAGTCGTACTGTCTTTTCTGTTTTTAAAATTTATCATCACAGTCTCTGCTTGCCCTTTTTAAAAAACTTATAACATACTAGCTTCCCTCATGGTCGCTAATGCGCCAGGCTTTCTCCTACTACAGAGCCTTTGTAACATGCCATCTATCTGGAACGCTTCTGTCTTCGTAGGCCCATTTAATTTCTACCTCCTTTAGATAGCTTCTGTACTATCAACTTCTCAGAGAAGCCCTTCTGGACCCACTAACTGAGGAAAGGGGTTTTGTGGGGTGTTTTGTTTTTGTTTGTTTTGTTTAAGACTCACAAAGACCTCTGTTCCTTTTATTCCAAGCATTTATGTCAGCATGTGATTAGACACTCAGGTATATGATTCCCATTAGACTTCTCCACTGCTTGAATCTAAGTTCCATGAAAGCAGGCCCTGCCACCATACATTCAGTATCTAGCACAAGGCAGCTCCTCAATAAATGTTTGTTGAATGCATAATACCAAACTTTCTACTTTTAGAAATTGATACAGGATTAGCTCAGGATTGTATAAGCAATATTTGAAGGAGCACAATAGAAAGAGGATTCAGAATTAGAACACTTAGGTTCTAGCTAACTAGACCTTGATTCTGCTTTGAGTAAGTAATTTAAGCTGTCTGATTGAAGGGGCTTTCTATTCAGTCATTCTTGGGAATGTCCTTAACAGTCCTGAGTTTCTTCATTTCACAGATATCACCTGAGTGTTTTCATGTGTCAGGCACAGTGCTGACTTGGCTTCTGCTATCAAAGGACACAGACACAAACTGTAAAACACAAACTGTAAAACAAATGCTCAAATTGTATATGGTTACATATTTGGTGACTGCTTAAAAGAATATTATAGGGCACCGTGAAAACATATAACAACCAAACCCACCCTAGTCAGCAGAAGTGACATTTAAGCTGAATCTAAAGAGTAAGTAAGAGTTGGGTGGGTGGAGAGACTGTAGTTCTGGCAGAAAGAACGTGTTGAAGAGAGATCCAAAAGTGGGAAGAATTTAGTAAGTCGGGGAAACTGAAAGAAGGCCGGAGAGCTGAAGCATCGTGAGCAAGAGAGAGACTGATAAAAGATGAGGTTCAAAATATCTGTCTTATACCAACAGCCAATACGTGCTCAAAGAGCAAACTGCAGCTATTCATTTAAAATAGAAGAAAACAAGCACGGCCACTATTATGTAACATTTTTGTGGAAATTTCAGCCTGTGCAATAAAATAAGAAACAGAAAGAAGCAGTATAACTTTGGTGGAAAGAGTAAAACTGTCAGCCGGGTGCAGTGGCTCACTCCTGTAATCCCAGCACTTTGGGAGGCCAAGGCAGGTGGATCACCTGAGGTCAGGAGTTCGTGACCAGCCTGGCCAACATGGTAAAACCCTGTGTCTACTAAAAATGAAAAAAATTAGCTGGGCGTGGTGGCAGGCGCCCATAATACCAGCTACTTGGGAGGCTGAGGCAGGAGAATCACTTGTACTCAATACGCCACTATACTCCAGGCTGAGCAACAAGAGTGAAACTCCATCTCAAAAAAAAAAAAGAAAGAAAAAAATTGTCCATAACTGCAGGCAATATAGTTGTATACCAAGAAGTTCCAAGAGAATCACCAAAAAACTTACTAGAACTCATCTGGAAAGTGAGATTTATGTCTTAGCAGTATTCTGTAGCCTCTTGGTCCTACTATTTCCTAAAGTTTCTAAGGCCTTCTGCTCTGGGCTATAAATGAATCTGTACTCCAACTCTCAACTGTGTACTAAGGCATTCCTATGTTACTCTCAAGCCACAAATGCCTTGACCCAAGGGTTAGCCAGGACATTTCAGTTTTTTGTTGTTCCTCTGCAGCTTCCTGTGGTGTCTGTAATGAGAGAAACAGAGTCCCAATTACTGCCAGATGTGGGAGCTATTGTAACCTGTAAGGTAAGATGGTCCTAACCTCCATGCTTTGAATGCCCATTCAATACTGAAATCATGATCATGCTAGAACTGCAGTGTCCAGTATGATAGCCACAAGCTGCATACGGCTACTTAAACAGTATTAAAAATTTATTTCTGGCTGGGTGCAGTGGCTCATACTGGTAATTCTAGCACTTTCGGAGGCCAAGGCAGGAGGATTGCTTCAGCCCAGAGTTCAAGACTATCCTGGGAAACATAGTGAAACCTCATCTCTACAAAAAGAATCAAAACTTAGGCATGGTAGCACATGCCTGTGGTCCTAACTACTTGGGAGGCTGAGGCAGGAGGATCGCTTGAGCCCAGGGGGTTGAAGCTGCAGTGAGCCATGATCGCTTCAGCCTGGGTGACAAGGCAAGACCCTGTCTCTCAAAAAAAAAAAAAGCATTTATTTCCTTAGTCACATTAGCCACATTTCAAGTACTCAGTAGCCACTTGAGGCTAATGGCTGCTGTACCGGTCAGCACATGACTTTTCTATCATGACAGAAAGTTTTACTGGACTGTGCTGGTCTGCACATTTCTAGGATAATAATCAAGGCAGCCAAGTTCAGGCATGTGTCGTTCCTTCACTCAGTTGATTCCCAGAATATATAGTTTCTACCTGTGTCTGAGAAACAGGATGCCAGAGGATGATTAGGAGGCCTATTTTTTAACAGCTTAAGCTGAGACCTTTTTCTGCAGAGACATTTTTCTGCAGAGAAGCGAAAGACTTTATTTTCTGGCATTCCTGGATTTGATTGTTCTCTTTTCTTTTTTTTTTTTTTTTTTTTTTTTTGGGACAGGGTCTTGCTCTGTTGCCCAGGCTAGAGTGCAGTGGCATGATCTCAGCTCACTGCAGCCTCCACCTACTGGGTTCAGGCAATTCTCCCGCCTCTGCCTTCCCATTAGCTGGGATTGCAGGTGTGCGTATAGACGAGGTTTTACCATGTTGGCCAGACTGGTCTCAAACTCGGCCTCAAGTGATCTACCCACCTCGGCCTCCCAAAGTGCTGGGATTACAGGGATAAGCCTCCGCATCCAGCATGTTTTTTGTTTCTGTTTTTGTTTTAATGTTAGCCTTCTATACTTTTAAAAATCTGTACCTCTCTGAAGGGCAAGTTATGAGAAGATTTAAAAAAAAAACACCATATTATTTGATTCCCATAATAATTATCAATTGCAGTGAGCTGAGATTGCACCACTGCACTCCAGCCTGGGTGACAGAGTGAAATCCTGTCTCAAAAACTAAATAAATTAATTAAAGTAAAAAGAATTGAGTGAAGCTGAAGTTTAGCCGTGTCAGGATGACTCAAACCAAAATAGAAGGCATTTTAGGAAGTACTTTTTTTTAAAATTTAATATCTATCAGGTGGCCAAAGTGGCTCTTACTCCCCTTTACATGTATCACTTATGCAGAGAGAAGTAGGAGTTAACTTGTCTTAACTTCTGTACTTAATAGGGTTGCTTGCACTAAAGTCCTAGTAATTCCCAGTTTATTGCTGCCTCCTTGAGCTGGCAACTGCTTATGCTCTGATGGTGACCTTTTCTCTATTCTACAGGTCTCCAGCATCAATTCGCGCTTTGCCAAAGTACACATCCTGTATGTGGGGTCCACACCACTTAAGAACTCTTTTCGAGGAACTATCCGGTGAGAAGTATCCTTGTCACATAAGCCTTAGCAACTGGAATGAAATTAGGATAGACTGGGAGACTAGAATTTCGAGGAACAGGTACAATTCCTGTTCTTCTCTTGCCTATTTTTCTTTCTTTGTGCTTGGATTCTCCCCCAGTAATATCCAACAAATATGTAAATGATCTAGGACAAAAGGCAAATGTTAAGAAGAGAGGGTTTAAAAGTAAAGCAAAGGCTGGGCACCGTGGCTTATGCCTGTAATCCTAGCACTTTGGGAGGTCAAGGCAGGTGGATCTCTTGAGATCAGGAGTTTGAGACCAGCCTAGCCAACATGGTGAAACCCCCTCTATAAAAAATACAAAAATTAGCCCGGTGCAGTGGCTCACGCTTGTAATCTCAGCACTTTGGGAGGCCAAGGCAGGTGGATCACGAGGTCAGGAGTTCTGGACCAGCCTGGCCAATATGGTGAAACCCTGTCTCTACTAAAAATACAAAAATTAGCCAGGCATGGTGGTGCACACCTGTAGTCCCAGCTATTTGGGAGGCTGAGGCAGGAGAATCACTTGAACCCAAGAGGCAGAAGTTGCGGTGAGCCGAGATTGCGCCACTGCACTCCAGCCTGGCGACAGAGCAAGACTCCATATCAAAAAATATATATATATATAAAACTTAGCTGGAGTTCATGACCAGCCTGGCCATCATGGTGAAACCCCATCTTTTAAAAAAAAAAAAAAAAAAAAAAAAAACTTAGCTGGGCATGGTGGTATGCTCCTGTAATCCCAGCTACTTGTGGGGCTGAGGTGGGACGATCACTTGAGCGTGGGAGGCAGAGGTTGCAGTGAGTGAGCTGCACTCCAGCCTGGGTGACAAAGTGAACCCTGTCTCAATCAATCACTAAATAAATAAATAAATGTAAAGCAAAAAGAATTGAGTGAAGCTGAAGCTTAGCAGTGTCAGGATGACTCAAACTAAAGTAGAAGGCATTTTAGGAAGTACTTTTTTTTTTTTTTTTTAAATAAAGATGGGGTTTCACCATGTTGGTCAGGCTGCTCTTGAACTCCCGACCTCAGGTGATCCGCCCGCCTTGGCCTCCAAAGTGCTTGGATTACAGGCATGAGCCACCACGCCCGGCAGCAGTACTTTTTTTTTTAATTTAATATTGATTGAACTCAGAGGTTCTAAAACATTGAAAAGATGTGTGGGTAAGATGGTGATTTCCTGTGGCTTCTTTGAGAAAGGACAAATTTCTTGCCAGCCAGATAATCTAACTTTTGAGGCCCTTGCCAGCCTCGGGATTTGGTGTGGTTCTGTAGTGTAGCAGTCCCCAACCTTTTTGGCACCAGGGACCAGATTTTTGGAAGAGAGTTTTTCCACAGACCATGTGCGGGTGGTTGCAGGATGATTCGAGTGCATTACGTTTATGGTGCATGTTATTTCTATTATTATTACACTGTAATATATAATGAAATAATTATACAACACACCATAATATAGAATCAATGGGAGCCCTGAGTTTGTTTCCCTGCAACTAGACAGTCTCATCTGGGGGTGACGGGAGACAGTGACAGATTATCAGGCATTAGATTTTCATAAAGTGGGCAGCCTAGCTCCCGCATATGCACAGTTCACAATAGGGTTCACACTTCTATAAGAATCTAATGCCTGCTTTGATCTGACAGGAGGTGGAGCTCAGGCAGTAATGTAAGTGATTGGGGAGCAGCTAGAAATACAGATAAAGCTTCTATCCCTTGCCTGCCACTCACCTCCTTCTGTGCAGCCTGGTTCCTAACAGGCCACAGACCCACCACGAGTTGGAGACCCTTGCTTTAGTGCTTCTGTTTATGCCCTGAGGCAACGAAACTCCTTATCCTCCCTTCTTGCCAAATCTGATCTTCCTCTATCTAATCAGATATTGATATTGCTGCTCCACCCTGCTCCTCTGGGTAGCAGCTGGGTCCCAATTAGACTTGTTGTCTGTTCTTGTAGCTCTTTATTTACTAGGAATCTACAGGATAATTCTTTCTCACAGGCTGGGCAAGGTGACTCATGCCTGTAATCCCTGCACTTTGAGAAGCTGAGGCAGGTGGATATCCTGAGGTCAGAAGTTCAAGACCAGCCTGGCCAACATGGAGAAACCCCGTCTCTACTGAAAATACAAAAATTAGCCAGGTGTGGTGGCACACACCTGTAATACCGGCTACTCGGGAGGCTAAGGCAGAAGAATCTATTGAACCTGGGAGGCGGAGGTTGCAGTGAACCGCGATCGCGCCACTGCACTCCAGCCTGGGTGACGGAGGGAGACTGTCTCAAAAAGCAAACAAATGAACAAACAAAAAACAAATTATTTCTCACAGATAATTAATCTTTATGTTAATTCTTTTTTTGTAGCAAGGAAGATGTCCGAGCAACTGAAAAAGACAAGGTTGTTGGTTGGTTCTTTTTTTTTTTTTTTTTTAATGGCTTTATGAATCTTAATCCTTTAAAAGTATTATCTCAGGCCGGGCATGGTGGCACACACCTGTCATCTCAGTACTTTGGGAGACTGATGGGGGAGGATCACTTGAGTCCAGGACTTCAAGACCAGCCCTGGCAACATAACAAGACCCCATCTCTACAAAAAGATCAGCATCAGAGTATAAAAATTAAAAATTAGCTGGGCATGGTGGCTTATGCCTGTAGTCCCAGCTGGTTGAGAGGATGAGGCTGGAGGATTGCTTGAGTTGAGGCGTTTGAGGTTATGTGGTGGCATGCACCTGTAGTCCTAGCTACTTGGGAGGCTGAGGCAGGAGGATCCCTTGGTCCAGGAGTCCTAGGCTGCAATCAGCTACTGTTGCGCCACTGCACTCCAGCCTGGGTGAAACAGCAAGATCCCACTTCTTAAAAAAAAAAAAGTGGGGGTGGGGGGCAGGCACGGTGGCTCATGCCTATAATCGCAGCACTTTGGGAGGCCGAGGTGGGCGGATCATGAGGTCAGGAGGTCGAGACCAGCCTGACCAACATAGTAAAACCCCGTCTCTACTAAAATTACAAAATTTAGCAGGGCATGGTGGCACACGCCTGTAATCCCAGCTGACTCAGGAGGCTGAGGCATGAGAGTTGCTTGAACCTGGGAGACAGAAGTTGCAGTGAGCCAGGATCGCACTACTGCACTCCAGCCTGGACAAGAGAGAAAGACTCTCAAAAAAAAAAAGACTTTCATTTGTATGATAATACTATAGAATCAATTAAAAGTTGTTGACTACGTGACTAATGGCGCTTTTACCCTCTAGGGTTAGAAAGTAGACTGGCTTTACCAGAGGGGTTCACAGTTTCATGTAGACCCAGTCTAGAGCTTTCACTTAACATTCCTGTTCTTTCTTTACAGGTTGAAATTTATAAGAGTTTCCGCCCAGGTGACATTGTCTTGGCCAAAGTGGTATCCTTTATTCCCAGCAGAATTCTAGTCCTTTGTCAAAAGAAGAGATGGAGGCTGGGTACAGTGGCTCACGCCTATAATCCCAGCACTTTGGGAGGCCAAGTTGGGTGGATCACCTGAGGTCAGGAGTTCAGAGTTGCAGACCAGCCTGGCCAACATAGTGAAACCCTGTCTCTACTCAAAATACAAAAACTAGCTGCTCATGGTGGCGCACACCTGTAATCCCAGCTGCTTGGGAAGCTGAGGCAGGAGAACCCAGGAGGCAGAGGTTGCAGTGAGCTAAGATCGTACCACTGCACTCCAGCCTGGATAACAGAGCGAGACTCCATCTGAAAAAAAAAAAAAAACGAGACGGAAGTAGAAAAACAACTCAGGTGGCTATGGTCGGGGGAAGACTTCTAACTCCTCATTTTCCTTCACCGGTGTTACGTGACTAGATCTCCCTAGGTGACGCACAGTCCAACTACCTGCTAACCACTGCTGAAAACGAGCTGGGAGTGGTGGTAGCCCACAGTGAGTCAGGTAAGGTGGCCTTGCTTCCACATCCTTACTTTCCCTAGAGTTGTGGTTTGGGATTAATCCATCGTTTTTCCTAGTTTCTATTATCTGGGAAGCAGTTTGGCCATAGATATTTCCTTCTGAGATGAGAATGATTTTTTTTTTTCTTTTTTGTGTGGTGATGGTGCTGGTGGTTGTTTGACAGAGGGTCTCTCTCTGTCACGGAGGCTGGAGTGCAGTGGCGTGATCTCCACTCAGCGCAGCCTCCACCTCCTGGGTTCAGGTCATTCTCGTCACCCAAGTAGCAGGGATTACAGGCACACACCACCACACCCAGCTAATTTTTTTTCTTTTTTTTTTTTTTGAGACAGAGTCCCACTCTGTTGCCCAAGCTGGAGTGCAGTGGTGCATTCTCAGCTCACTGCAACCTCCAACTCCTAGGTTTAAGCAATTCTCTTGCTTCAGCCTCCTGAGTAGCTGGGATTATAGGCAACTGCCACAGCACCCAGCTAATTTTTTTATTTAGTAGAGATGGGGTTTCTCCATGTTGGCCAGGCTGTTCTCAAACTCCTAACCTCAGGTGATCCGCCCACCTCAGCCTCCCAAAGTGCTGGGTTGACAGGCATGAGCCGTGGCCTGATTTTTGTTTTTTTAGTAGGGATGGAGTTTCACCATGTTGGCCAGGCTGGTCTCAAACTCTTGGCCTCAAATGCTCCGCCTGCCTTGGTCTCCCAAAGTACTGGGATTATAGGTGTGAGCCACTGCGCCCAGCCTGATTCTCCTTATATAAATCCAAGGAAATGGGACTTGCTTCATAAGTCAGTAGAATGAACAAAGTTTATGAGTTGAGGTTCAGTAGGAAGCTTGGTGGCACTTCAGTTTCATACCCAGCATAAAAGAGGAGTCTCAGGCAAATCTCTGGGGCCTGGGCTCCGCTACCAGCTTTTCCCTTCCAGGTGTCCAGATGGTTCCCATCAGTTGGTGTGAGATGCAGTGCCCTAAGACCCACACTAAAGAATTCCGGAAAGTGGCCCGCGTACAGCCTGAATTCTTGCAGACCTAAGAAGCCACTTTTTACCCCATGGAAGGGGGTAAGCTGTTCCTGAATACATGTATGACAATAACATGTACTTGTCTTTATAAGATGCTGTTGTCTTTATTCAAACAACTGGGGTTGGCCAACAACCACTTCCAGAAAAATCTGCCAGAAGCTTATGCTGTAGATGGAACATGTTTCTGTCAGCCTATCAGTGGATTTCATTCTCTTGAATGATAAAACTTATCTTTTCGAGGCACCAGCAAACAAAACTGTGATATTGGAAATAGCCTGTTTGTCCTGACAGTCCTTTTAAATACGTATTTTTGCTATGATAAAACTTTTTTACTAAAAGGATGTTATAGTTTCTATTGTCTTAAGCAGAGAAAGCCATCTACATGGTGTCAAGACATTTCAGTACTTCTGCTTATTGAGTATTCACTATGCTAGGCACTGAGTCAAGCACTTTATATACATCCCTCTCATTTAGGTACATTATGGTTTAATGAAAATTCGAGACACATGGTGATACAAATAGCATGTGAGGCGGATGTGGTGGCTCACACCTATAAATTTCAGCACTTTGGGAGGCTGAGGTAGGTGGATCACTTGAGGTCAGGAGTTTGAGACCAGCCTGGCCAACATAGTGAAACCCTGCCTCTACTAAAAATACAAAAATTAAAAAAAAAAAAAAATTAGCCAGGTGTGGTGACACATTCCTGTAATCCCAACTACTTGGGAGGCTGAGGCAGGAGAATTGCTTGAACCCTGGAGTGGAGATTGCAGTGAGCTGAGATCACGCCACTGCACTCCAGCCTGGGCGACAGAGTGAGACTGTCTAAAAAAATTAGTATGTCTAAAAGTATTTGATACACATTACTGATATACGGGGTACTCCAGGAAGTGTTTGTTAAATCTAAATTGAAAAGTGAGACAGTACTTTCATGGGGTGGCCAGGAAAGGATTAGTGACATGAGATCAAATGAAATTAAAGAACATAAGTAAGTGAAGATAATCAAGGCAGAGAGACGAGCCCAGGCTAAGTGCAGAAGCAGAAACGAAGGCATAAGTTTGGGGATGAGGAAGGGATGAAGGTTAAGTATGGAGAGATTGCCGATAAATATGAGTCTGAGATGTGACTTAAGTGTTACTCAGGAAGCCTGTATCTTCAGTATTTAGTGACAGTGCTTAATGTGAGCTTTAGAATCAGCCTACCTAATTTGGATCCTCTAGTTGCTAGGCTTGAACATGTTAGGGTTTCTTTAATGGAAAATTTTACTGAGATTGAGATCATTGTAGATCCACATGTAGGTTTTGTGGTTTTATTTGCTTTTTTGAGATGGAGTCTCACTACTGTCACCTAGGCTGGAGCACAGTGGTGTGATTTCAGCACACTGCAGCCTCTGCCTTCCAGGATCAAGCAGTTCTGCCTCAGCCTTCCCAGTAGCTGGAACCACAGGCATGTGCCATCACGC
>CAUYLG010049417.1:0-85225 GCA_963573385.1 Cacajao melanocephalus | reverse complement strand
CAACCCAAATGCCCATTGATGATAGACTGGACAGACACCATGGAATACTATGCATCCGTAAAAAATGATGAGTTTGTGTCCTTTGTAGGGACATGGATGAATCTGGAAACCATCATTCTCAGCAAACTGACACAAGAACAGAAAATCAAACACCACATGTTCTCCGTCATAGGTGCGTGTTGAACAATGAGAACACATGGACACAGGGAGGGGAGCATCACACACTGCGGTCTGTAGGGGGTGACTAGGGGAGGGACAGCGGGGGACTGGGGAGTTGGGGAGAGATAGCATGGGGAGAAATGCCAGATATAGGTGATGGGGAGGAAGACAGCAAATCACACTGCCATGTGTGTACCTATGCAACAATCTTGCATGTTCTTCACATGCACCCCAAAACCTAAAATGCTATAAAAATAAAAAAATTAAAATTAAAATGATTATCAATTTTATTTTTGTAGCTTTTTTTTTTTTTTTGAGATGTAGTTTTGCTCTTCTCGCCTATGCTGGAGTGTAGTGGCATGATCTCGGCTCACTGAAACCTCTACCACCAGGGTTCAAGTGATTCTCCTGCCTCAGCCTCCAGAGTAGCTGGGATTACAGGTGCCCGCCACCACACTCGGCTAATTTTTGTGTTTTTAGTAGACACAGGGTTTCATTATGTTGTCCAGGCCGGTCTTGAACTCCTGACCTCAGGTGATCTGCCCACCTCTGCCTCCCAAAGTGCTGGGATTACAGGCATTAGCCACTGTGTCCTGCCCCCATAGCATTTTATCCTTTGCATGATATAGGTTAGCTTTTGCTTTATAACAAATTATTCCAAAAGCTAGTAGATTAAAACAGTAAGCACATTTTGATCATGATTTATAAATTAGCTGGACTTCCTTATGCATCTGCTGTTAACTATGGGTGAATAGAAAGTACTATTTATTTTGCCTGGAATCTCTCACATGTTTTGTGGTTATCTGTATACAGGCTAGCCTAGGATGACCTCATTTGGTAAAACTAGGCTCTCCTCTACATGGTCTAATCTTTCACAGAGTAGCTCATGTTTTTGTTTTATCTACAGAGACCATGTTCCAAGAAAAACAATATAACACAATATAAGGATATGTGGCTTCCTGATGCTCAGAACTGGCATACCATGTAAAATTCAGATGCATTTTGTTGACCAAAAATGTCACAAACCAGCCCACCTTCAAGAGATAGGAAAATAGACTACTTCCTCTTGGCAGGAGTTACAAAATCACATCGCACTGGGAACATGGATACAAGGGGGCCATGAATTGGGGCCCTCAGTGCAACCAATCTATTATATAAGCATTTACTGCTTTTAAACCAATGACTACTCATATTCTGATAATTTACAAATTTGTGTTTCTAAGCCACAACTCACTCACTCTCCAGCTTTAGCCTGCCTATTGGTTACCTACTCTTAGAATTCCCACAGACATCACACATTCAAAAGCTAGAGTGTACTAGAGTGTATTACACCTTCCATTCTTCAGTCCATGTGTGTGTACAAGAAATGTCCTTACCATTTATCCATTCATCTATTTGTCCCTCTACCAATTATTTAATACAAGAAGTACTTATTGCATGTCTATGCTGTTCACTGTGCTAATCATTGAAGAGTCTAGGGTGGCCAAAAACACACATAGCCATTGCCTTCATAGGACTCATAGAGAAATGGGCAAGAAACCCAATGAGAAATCACACAAATAAATGTGAAATGCCCCATTGAGAAAACACACAAATAAATGTAAAATTGCAAAAGTAACAGCATTAAAGAAGAAAGATACGTGATTTTATATGAGATTATAACCAGATAGTATTGACTTGATGATTTGAGAAATCAAGGGAGGCTTATCTGAGTTTGTGGTGATTTAACTAAGATCCAAATTTGATCTTGATGTATGGAGATATAAAATGTAAACACCAACCCACCCATGGGTTGAGTGATAAAATGAAATTTTGTTACTTAAAAAGCCATGACAGTTTTGTTATCTGGCATATCCTGATAAACATACATAGTGTTATGATGGGTTATCCTTATATATCTTGAGAACACCAAGGACAATGGCAGATCTTGTAGTGAGAAGGAAATCCATAAACCAGATGTCAAACCTTCTTGGAATCATGCTGAAAATGCAAGAGAGGGCAAAAGAGTTATAGAACAGGTATGCATTTCAAAAGAGCAGGATTCTGGAGAAGAGAATGGATGAATTGTTATTTAGGAGCCATAATAGGAAGGAAGAATATCAACCCCAACCCCTATCTCTGAAATGCAGGAAGTATGAGGAAGTAAATAAGCACCACCTGAGATAGCTGTAGGAGAAGCAATAATCATAGAGGAGAGCTAGGTTTTATTGGGTGAATACTAAGAAGAGAAGGGGTTGCTGAGGATTTAGAGCAGTTATATGAGTACAGAACTATTGTATCAAAGGGTACAGTGAAAGAGTTTGAGCCATGGGATATGTGTGTGGACACAGAATATGAATGAATAAATGAATGAATGAATAACAGCATTATGGAAATGCTAATTTAGTAAAAGTGTATGTGTATGAGTGTGTTGGAGAGGGGATGCTTACAATTTTGACATTGATTTGTTAAACTAAGGATGATAGACATCCTGAATTCAACCTTACTATCTCTTTGAGGAAGTTGACTCACTTCGTTGGGGATAATGGGAAACCCAGAGACAATAGAATCCATATGCTTTCGATTGTGGGTTGATAGTAAACCAGATCTTCAGATCCCCAGTGTCCATTACTACCTATGTTTTAGTCTAATATCTCATTGATTCTCACATGTTTAATTGCCTCCAATCCAGCTATCAGACATTTTTATTCATCTCTGCTTAGAAATTGATATTCATAAAATATAAATGTGAACTTGTTATCCCTGTTTTAAAATCCTTCAATAATTTTTCAAGCTTTCCAGATAATATTTAAACTGTATTAAAGCACAAAGGCTCTTTACCATCTCTCCTGTAGCTACTGCTTTACTGTTCCTTCAAGGCACTTTCCCCTACTCATCTTTCATGTCAGCAACAGAACTATTTTAATTTTTTAAAACTTTCTTGTTTCATGCTGTTGTACTGGTGTCTGCTGTTCAATCTATCTGGAACCTCCATCCTAACCTCTTTATCTAGTTAACTCCTCCCCAAAGGAATTAATGACTGAATTAATAACCCTACATATGTTTTTCTAATGTTCTTTTGAAGTAACTCAATTGACTGAAAGTTTCAGAAGCAACTTGTAAAGTATTGATCAAGCACCTTATTTCACTGTGTGTTTTTTAAAATTATTTTTTCCTAAAATTTTGGAAGTCATGACTTTATTTCCTTTGGAAGTGTTCAGTATTTATGAATAAAATTATGAAGATAATCATGTAAAAACAGCTTAATAAATTTAAATACCTTTTAATGAAACAAGAAGATGATGAAAAAAAGACAGGAGTTATGAAAAGCCATAACAGCAGAGAAAAAAGAAACTACAGGAAGTATGAATTGGAACTAAGATAGAACTATATATACCATAAATAAGAAATGTAAGAATATAAAATTTGTGTTCTTGAAGAAACTGAACACACAATTGCAAAAGTTAATTTTGCTAAGTGGAAAACATTGTCATCATTTGTGCATTTTTTCCCCTTTAATAGAAAGCTTCTTAAATTATATCTGGGTACTTATTTCATTGAATATAAGATGCCAAATATTGTAAGAGACAAAATCAACATCTGTACTAATAAACTATGACATAATGCTTTCTTATAGCAATCGTAAAAAGATATACCCAATTTTGGAGATGATAAAATACAAGCAAAATGCACATCTTAGAAATGATGAAATCTAGAAATTAATGAAAAAGTCAAATAACTATGTTATTGCATACATGGTATTAGAAAACTGCCAAAGAAAATTTTCAAAATCTTTAGAAAGAAAATTATCAATACTGCTTGATCACATTGGTTGTTACAGATTCAACATACGAATTTTTAGGAAGACAAAAATATTCAGTCCATAACACTCTCTGAGCCTATCTTCACCAAGATTTTTCAGTGCAAGTGTCGGAAAACCCAGATCAAAGACTGGTTAAGCATACAAGGGGATTTTTTTGATTCATAAACTGAAAAGTCCAAGGGTAGCTTAGCTTTTTAGGCATTTCTGGATTTAGGTTAGAGGCTCACATGATAACAACAAAAACATTCTCTTTTTTTTTTCCCGACTCTTTCCTTGGTGTTGCTTTTATTCTTAAGTATGCAAAGACGACCCCTGTCTCTTCTAATCTTAGATTCTACTATCTTAGCCACAAGAGTCAGAAAAAGACATCATGCATTCTTAAATTGCCAACAAAAATCCCAAATGTGGCTCTCATTGGCCTCATTTGTTCGTCCCTGAACCCATCACAGTGGCCAGTGAGATAGAATATTCAGATTGACCAGTTCTCAGGCATAAGAACCACAGAGAATCAGTCCTACTTGAACTACATGCTAATAACAAAAGAAGGGGGAAAATGTTGGTTAAAGAAAAACAGTGGAGCTCCAATACTCACTAAATAGGATTAATTTCTTAATCTGCAAACTGGCAGCTGATACCAAACTTTTAGGACTGCTGTGAAGCAGAATTAAACAGTATGTGTTAATATACCGAATTGCACTCATGTGACTAAATTATTTATTACACACCACATACCCTTATATTGCAAAATTTTAATTCCATAAGGGTCTGTCCTTGACTTTGCTGCTCCCTACTGTGGCAATGATACATCCCCCTTTGTAGCCCACAATACAAACGATCAACAGAAAGCCTTGTCCAAGCATCCTGGCTGCCCTGAGGCAAGATGTTAATTAATGAGACCCCAACAAGGATGAGTAACTCTTCTGAAGGGACATCTTTAGGGTCTCTCCAAAGGTGAAATCAATGTCCCTCTAACTGATTTGAATGAGGGTCTCAGGAATTTCCCCCATTGAAATGCAAATTGACCTAGCAAGGGCTTTATCTTAAACACCAGCAAATAGCTCAGTCATCACTTAGCACAGCAGCAGGGATTATCAAAAGTTGCAGTTTTATTGCCCTGTAGGACATTAGTCAATATTGTATCTAATTTAGCAATCTTACTCTATCTCCTTTAGTCAAAGTGATATTGCGGCTAGAATTTGTTAAAAATGCCAAGGAAACTTTATTCAAAACTATTGTAATATCAGTCAAGACTGTTGCAATAGGGGCAAGAGAGTATACTCAACTTTATTGAAACAAAAGGCGGGAGAGATTTTAAGCCTTAGGGTGAGCTAGAGGAAAAGCCCTGGAAGACTCTAGGGGAAAGGTTGGTCAAGGTGTCCAGGCTTATCAAAGTTAGGCTAGCTAATTGGTGCTTATCTAAGTTAGTCTCCTACCCTCCCACAGAGACTGAGAAATGGGGACTTTATCTTTCTTGATGATTAGATTTTAAAAGAATGACTTCCA
The DNA here is from genome assembly GCA_963573385.1 of Cacajao melanocephalus. Lineage (NCBI taxonomy): Eukaryota > Metazoa > Chordata > Mammalia > Primates > Pitheciidae > Cacajao > Cacajao melanocephalus. The sequence continues at coordinate 79,761 of CAUYLG010049417.1, read as the reverse complement.
GGTACTTGAGATAGACATTCCAGGGATGTAGAAGATTTGCATTTTAAAGGGACAAAGGATACATTTACAATGGAAAGTTTTCTAAAATACCTGCTCCAAAAAGGGTGGGCGGTTGGGCTCAGTGGCTTACCCCTGTAATCCCAGCATTTTGGCAGGCTGAGGCAAGTGGATCACCTGAGGTCAGGAGTTCAAGACCCACCTGGCCAACATGGTGAAAACCCGTCTCTATTAAAAATGCAAAAATTAGCCAAATGTGGTGACGGGCACCTGTAACCCCAGCTACTACTTGGGAGGCTGAGGCAGGAGAATCACTTGAACACCGGAGGCGGACATTGCAGTGAACTGAGATCGTGCCATTGCACACCAGCCTGGCCAACCGAGCAAGACTCTGTCACAAAAGAAAAAAAAAAAAAAAAAGGAAGGTCAGGGACTTATTAAGGAAAGAATCCTATCTAAAGTTTAGTCAAGCTGAGGGGCCTGTGAAGGCTGTCGTAATTAATTTCACTGATTTTACATAGACCAGTCTCTGGGATTCTGTTTGGGCCAACTTTGCCATCCTTGTAATTCCCTCTAAAGCTTTTGCATGTGCTCACACTATATTCGTATCAAGTTCATGGCTTTCCATTTATAAAAATTATGTTTTGACTTCTTTTATAATAGTTGATAGAACAAGCAGAAATCAAAGAAGCTAAAACTAGAAAACAAAACATAGCGAAATAGCAACAAAAATACATTAAAACCGAAATTGTGAAAGGGCAAAAAAATAATTTTTGGTATCTGACTAGTGAGACAGCATGGAGAAGGCTAATGGGGTAAGGAGAAGAATAATTGGAAATAATTGTCTTTGGAATGTGAACATTAACATAATGGAGAGCAATGAATAAGAAGTATGACAATGTTAAGTATTCTATGTCATTGTCCCAAGAGGTGTTCAGTTGAGAAATCACATACACACACAAATTTAATTAAAGAAAAATATGTGGTAACAATATAATGAGAAAACTCAGAAGAGTCAGAGAATAAACCGTTTATTACTACCTCCTAAGTAGCTTTTAATCCTCTTTCTAAATTTTCTTTCTAAATTCAAAAGTTAAATTGAATTTTGATTCAGACATTAAATGAAACTTGAAGCATTTATTTCTGTATTGCCAGGAGAAATATTTACCTTGATCTATTTAAATTCTTCTAGGCATTCCTACTTATTTAAATTTATAAACGTCCTCTTCTTTGATGTTACTCTAAGTTTATTGTTTCATTGTCTGAGGAAATGAACTAAAAATCTTATCTCCATTTCCTAAATTGGTATTTTTTTTCCCTATGAAATTTCTAGAACCATGAAAATGACTGGATTAAAATGAAGTATGGCAAATTGCCTTTTAGAATGACTCTTCCCAATTAGAACTTGCCAAAAGCAGAGATCAAAGCAGTATACAATAGTTTTAAACTACCTCATATAACATCTTCCATGAGCTAGTTATATAAAGATTTTTGTTTTAATTACTTGTATCTTATAATTATTCTTACCAAATTCTAAACATAAAAGATATTTTGTACATAATAGGTACTCAATAAATGAACATTACATTTAAAAAGCAATGACCTGCTTTATTTTCAGTCTAAATGTCATCAATATGAATCAAGCAATAAAGAATATGGCAGAGTTGCATTACAATGTGCAGTCCAAAAATTCTTGAGTAAGCTCAGGAACAATGTACTTTACCAGGGCTTTCCAAAGATTGTTTTCAGGAATACTAGCCTGTCTATGTGCTGCCATAGTGAGCACAGGAATACTAGCCTATCTAGATCAATGCAGTTAACACAGTCAAATAGATAGAGCTTTGTGCTTGATGATGAAAATATTCTATATCTCTGCTGTTCAATAGTCAATAGCTATATGTGGCTATTAAACACCTGATATGTGACTAGTGCAACTGAATAACTTAAATGAATAAATTAAATAGAATTTAATTTAAATAGCCATATGTTCTAGTGGCTACAGTACTGGACAACATAGCTCTAAATTCCTCAAGAACAAAGAAAACAATTTATTTTTCTTTAAAGAACAAAATTGTGTCTAACCTAGCATTTCCCAAATTTAGTTCATCAAGAAATTCCTCTTTCTACTTTGAGAAGAACATTAGGGTACATTTTTCAAAAATTTTATATCATTAATACAAAGGAATAAGATGTTTCTGGCCATTTACACATGATTCCTTATATTTGCTGATTCATTTATGTATCCACTCAATGACATCTAATGAGCTAGGGGTTTAGCAATGTTGAGATACAGTTTTGTTCATTATTGAGTTATGCCTAATGGGGAGTTATGTCTAATGTCAATTTCCTTTTTGCCATCCCAACCACTTTTCCTGTTCTAAGCTCTACATACTCCAGTATGCACCACAGAAACAGAGGCTGATACGGTTTGGCTCTGTGTCCTCTCCACTCCCCCAGATCTCATCTTGAACTGTATTCCCATAATTCCCATGTGTTGTGGAGGAACTGGTGGAAGATAATGTGAATCATGGGGGCGGTTTCTCCCATACTGTTCTGGTGGTAGTGAATAAGTCTCACAAGATCTGATGGTTTTATAAGGGGTTTCTGGTTTAGCTTCTTTCTTATTCTCTCTTGCTACCATGTAAGAAGTGCCTTTTGCCTTCCACTGTAATTATGAGGCCTCCCTAACCAGGTAGAACTGTGAGTCCATTAAACCTATTTTTCTTCCCATTCTCAGGTATATATTTCTTCCCATTCTCAGGTATATATTTATCAGCAGCATGAAAATGGACTAATACAGAGACCATTCATACTTTAAAGGTATTACTGCTAATCATGGTCAAGAGATTAGAAATCATAATACAAGTATTAACCACAGAGAGGTTTAAATTTTTCTATATAATCTACAATCTTCTCAAAATAGTCTTCAAAATTTTGACCCGAGAGCAGGAAGAGGCCTTTCATGTTTTAATCCTCAATAAAACGCAGACATACAAGCCTGTGTGTGTGTGTATGCATGTACACATGCATTCCCACACTCATATTCTGTCTTTTCTCAACTTCAACAACTGTCCAACTGATTTCTCTGTACCTTCCTTTCTATTCTAATCAAATCTCCACAAAATAAATAAGGGATATTCTAAAATTGTAAATCTCATTAAGCCCTCCTCCAGATAAAACTCTTCAAGAGTTTCCTCAATTTCCTTCAAAAATACATTCTATGGCCATTACAGTTGAAAATTCCCTATGTAATCTAGTCCAAGTTTATTCCTTCAACCTAAGAGCTAACAATTCTAGAACAATGTCTAGCATGTAATAAACACTCTTTAAGTGTTGGCTACTGTTTTAGGAAATGATTCTTTGTCCAGGAAGCCTAAAAAGGTGTCAAACCATAATATTAGGGAAACAATGCATAGTGTTTCAAATGCACAAAAGAGAAACAGGTTCTAGAAATGTTACTAAGAGCTCACCATTCATGACAACACTAATATCCTCCCCCAGCTCTGCCCTCACCCTTCATTTTTGAGGCTTTGAAGGAAGGAGTTTATTCATTCATAGCAAAACCTTCCTTTTTCACATATCAATGTACATTTAAAACAATCTTGTAGACACTGTTTTCTCCCTAAGAGCCTAAGAGTTAGGAAACAATTCTGTAAATATTAAAAACACAGGTATTGTAAGACTGGCATCTTACAAACTAATTTTGTTTTACTAACCAAGATAGTGTAGGATGGTAATCACAAACCCAGGTCTAGCAATGAATTCATTTGTGATTGTGGGATTGAGTGCCAATAATTAGTGTAAATTGTTACTTTCTCAAAACAACTGCCAATATAGCCTGTTGATTAAGCAAAGCTGAGTTTATTACTTAGTGCAATAATAAAAATCAATACTTGACCGGATCTTAGATCTCAGAAGATAGAGGTTGAGGGTAGATATTGTTTATAGAGTTTTGGGGGGGTCTAGGTTCAAGTGGTTTGAGGAAGGTCTTCAAATACGGAGATTTGATTGAAATTGAGCAAAATTCAAGATATGATAGACAAGAATTGGTGGCCCTAGTGAGTCCAGGTTCTTAGACTAAGTCTTGAGTAAATAGCTGTTGAATAAGTAAGAGAGTTCATCATGTTAACAATCCATTGTCCCATGAAAGAGAGACTTTTCTCCAAATAAACAACTTATTGTCTTAAGACAGAGCTACTTGATCACTGTGTAGTTCAGATAAATGTATTTTCAGGAATTTCCTGAAGCTGTTTATTAGTTTGCAACATTATTTCCTGGGAAAAGGTTTTGTGGAACAACATGCAAAGTTATATTGATGTAGGCGTCTTGATAATTAAGTTGAGTCACATCCTCTCTGAGTTTCCACAGTTGTAAAATGGGGATACCAGTGACACTTTTTCTTTTGGTTGTTTTGAGGATTTAGTGAAATAATGTACATAAAGTCCTCAGCAGGATGGTTGCCACTTAATAAAAGTACAATGATTGTTAAATATCTTTTTTAACTCCTTTCAAAGTAGTTACTCTTAACGTATCAACTTATTTTTTCATCCACTCATTCTAAAACATTCACCAAAATATTACATGCCATGTTCTTTGCTGTGTGTTAGGAGCACAGGGATGGAAGATCCATGTACTCGATAATCTGTATTTATAGCAACGTTAACCTATGACTGGAGAGTGTTTTGGTAAAAATAGGAATAGCATGCCAGGGCAGCTCAGAGGATGTAGAAAACCTAAAAACCTGTCCTAGGGAAGCTGATTCTTGACCTGGGCCTTAAAGGATGAGTAATAATCCATTAGACAGCCAAGGGTCAGATCATTCCAAGTTAAGGGAAAACTATGTACATAGGCTAGGAACTATTAATTTCCATGCTGGGTTCTAGATATGAAGGAGAAATCAGTATGATTTCATGTAAAGCGTTAGATGGATCAGCAGAAGATGAGTTTGAATAACAAAAATAATAATAATGAATAGAATTCAATATATAATAAGAATATTTAGTGTTTATAACAAATGGAATAATTCCAACCAGAGTATCAAAGGTTTTTTTCTATCAGGATGTGGAGCTGGGATCCTATCTTACACAGTTTAGTCGTTCTCAAATATTTTTGTACATCAGCATCACATGGGAAGTCTTAAAATTGTCTCTGTCTTGCTCAAACTTTCCAAAGATTCCAATTTAATTGATCTGGGGTGGAGCCTGGGAATCTATATTTTTTTTTTTTGTGTTTTATTTTTTTAATGCTCCCCTAGTAATACTAATGTATAAGTAGGACAAAAAGCTGCCTGCAGTAAGCAGTCACAACCCAATACCAGTAGTTAGAAGCCCAAAATGAGTCATTTAAGCAATATTCTTAAGGTCCATATGCATAATTCTGGAAACAAGGAGTCAATAGAAGTTATGGAAGGTAATTTTAGCAACAGAGAGGTTGAATTAGGACAGTGAGTTTTCAGTCATTTCTGCTTATCTGGGACTTGGTTTCTATGAAGAAAAGGAAAGAACATCTTCAGATATTCCCAGTGATACTGGAGTCATAGTCTCAGGCTAAGATAGTGGGCATGAGATGAGAAGGACTCACAAGACAAAAGTAGATGCTGGGATAAATTAGAATATTGGGAAAAAGAAGAAAGAACTCAATCAAAGAACAATGCAAAGGTTGTAGCTATAGGGGCAGGAGCAGCAGGACTGGGATGCAGATAAAGAACAAATTTGAAAGTGCTGACTGTAGGGAGCTTCCCAATAAACCATGGCTACTTCCTAAGCCATTAGGTCTTTCACAGCCCCAGGCACAACTGTGTGGTCCCTCACTTTCTGACACATTTGAACAGTCTCCTCCTTTGTATATGACCCCAGTGCCCACAGGCCATTCCCTGACTGCTTTCTTAGTTCCAAAATATTTCCTCTACTAAGAATTGGTTTTAGAGTAGACTGAATTGAGTAATGTGCTATAGCGAGCATCCCAGAGCCACAGAAAATGACAGTGGTTATGCACTATCTCTGATAAACATTTTAGGCAAAAGCGGTCAGTTTTGAAGATGACCTCAAGGTCAGCCAAACTTCTCTCTTTCCTCATTGCCAAAGTTCTGAGGAACATTGTAAAAAATAAAAATTAAAGGCAGGTGGAAAGCCCAATCATATGTATTTTTATTTGTGATATTGAATTATAAAGTGAGAATTACTAGGCTGGGTTGATGGCAAAATGAGACTCTGTAAAATATTTTAAAGAACTTTATTCTGAGCCAATATGAATGACCAAGGCCTGGGGAACACTAAGAGGTCCTGAGAAAATATGCCTGCAGCAGTCAGATTACAGTTTGATTTTATACATTTTAGGAAAGCAGGAGTTTTAGGCAAAGACATAAATCAATATATGAAAGGTACACATTTGTTAGGCCCCAAAAGGTAAGATATCTTGAAGCAGGGGCTTACAGGTCATAGGTAGATTCAGAGATTCTTTAATTTGTGATTGGTTAAAGGAATAAAGGTTTGTCTAAAAATTTGGAGTCGGCGGGAAGGAGTGTTTTAAGTTAAGGAAGTCTGTTAATAAATACACTGCGTCAGAGTGACCTGTAGGGGTGTGTGACTTAACTCTTATCTGACATGGCCTTAGGTCCTGTTTATAATTTGGTATCTTCATGTCACAGAATCCATTTTGTTAGTCTTTGCTCTCTATTTTATAATAATATTAATCCTGGTTAGTTGTGCCTTAACTCCAAAAGGGAGGGGTTATAACAAAGCATGTCTGGCCTCCCTTCTAGTCATCGGCAGAAATTCAGTTTTTAAGGTTTTTCTGGGGTCTCAGTGGCTAAGAGGGGTCTGTTCCATTGGTGACTGGCTATGGATTTTATTTTGAGTTTACAGCAGGCTCGATGATTGTGTTTCCTAAGGGACCTAATTCTACAAGTCCTTCAATTCTCCCCAAATATTTTGGGCCCTTGTATCACAATTGCTGAAACCCTAACTCCGAATTTGGGAGAAGGATAACATCGCTGCCAGCTTTTTACTGGTTTCAAGAAAAATGCCAGAAAACATGCAACATATGTTGCCATTTTGTCAAAAGCAGCAATGTTAACAGGACAATGAAAGCAAGTTTGTTTTGGATTTCTTTTTAATCCCTGGAAGGTCAGAGGGCCAAAGTTTTCTAGTAATTCATCTAGAAAATTAACCAATTTGGCTTTTCTTACTATTTTAATTTACAAATATGATTTATAGATAAATGTTGGTTGGAAAATATTTTTACACATAATAGCTTTTTTAGAGTAGCATCTACATATACACAATAGAAGGATAAAAATTTAACTGTGACAGCAATTTCAATCAGAAATAAAAACCTTAAGGAGCTTCATAAAATTTACCAAAATTTATACTTCCGATTTCATGATATATATTTGTTGATTTGTTTCTTCCTTGAGGGATCAGTAGTGAATATGTAAGTAAAAAAGGACATGATTGCACGTTAAATACAGTATGCCTTCTGGGAAAGTGGAGAAATCTTTCAGCCTTAGTGGCATTCACGTTTGTGTGCCTGTGTATGTAGATGTATGAATTTATTCAAGAAAAATGATACCACTTTCATTTGCATGATATTGTAAAGATTTTTTTCTTTCCCATATATTCTCTCTTTTTGGTCTCCCAATAATCCCGTGAGGTAACATTAATATAGATGATACACTTAATGAAACTCTTTGACAGGCAAAAACTTATCTGAAAAAACAAGCTTGGGAAGTAAGAAATATTATCTTCATTTAAATAACGAGAAAAATGAGGCTCAAATAGGGTAAGTGATCTACCAACCAGCACCCAGCTCTCCGAGATAAAACTGATACTAAAAACTAAGTCTTGTTAACCCAGTATTGTGCTTGATTCATAGAAAATGTTCAACAAATATCTGAAATTTTATTCATAGTTTGTATAGATACAATATACAACTACCACAAGGAATTTTGGCTTTCTCTTTAAAATGTGGACTTTTATATGTCAAGAGAAATTTTCTTTGTGGTTGAATGTTTTTCAGGAAGAGATTACTCAACTAATTTGAACCATATTGACATATATGTAATTTTTGGAAAAGTGCAACATAATACAGGATTACAGAGGCTTGAGTCATGCTTGCTGAATACATATGCTGTGCATTATTTTGAAAGAAAGAAAACATTTAAATACAAACTGCATGAATTTGACGAAGCATTTTCTCTTTATTTCTGTTAGTATAAACCTTCCTATATCTGATAATTATTGGTGGGCATGAAGTAAAAGGAAATTATCCCCCTTTCTGTAGGTTGTCTGTAAAGAAATAAAGCAAAAGGGAATTAGTACAAAATAATAACAGTAATCTAAGCAAGCATAGAGTTCAGTGTTTGTTTTATTTCACAGAAAGATGCCTATGCAACTTGTATAACAAATTGGTAGGCTAAAAGAATAACCTCATGTAAATGAAGAATATAATTACCATTTTCACAGTTTTGGTACATGTTGGAAATGTCATTTCAATCAGGGCTAATCATAATATGACAGGAATAACTGTGATACCATAAGTGATAATGTTATGCTGCTCACTTTTTCTAAATTTGGTGGCAAAATATGCAAAGATAAAACTTTCAAAGAGCCAGTAAAACATGTTCAAGAATTTTCCCACTTTAAAAAATATTTTCAGGGAAATACTCATCATTATAGATCAACAATTATTTTGATAACTCAATTGTTTTTAAATTAACCCCTTTTTAGAATTTTGGTCATCTTTTATGGTCAGTTATAAAAGAAAAGGATCCATCTTTAAGTGACAGTAAATATTTGATATTTTACTTTTTTCTCCATATATATTCCTATATTCTATATGCCATATACGTATGTTTTATATATATTCCACATATAATCCATATATATATTAGATACGTAGATACACACATACATATGATATCTGTCTGTCTGTCTGTCTATCTATCTATCTATCTATCTATCTATCTATCTATCTGTCTTTGAGACAAGGTCTCACTCTGACAGCCAGTCTGGAGTTCAGTGGCATGATTACAGCTCACAGCAGACTCCATCTTCCAGGCTCAAATGATCCTCTCACCTCAGCCTCCTGAGTAGATGGAACTACAGATGCTCCCCACTGCACCTAGATAATTTTTTAATTTTTTTTTAATAGAGACAGGGTCTCACTATTTTGCCCAAGCTGTCCCCTAACTCCTGGACTTAAGCAGTCCTCCTGCCTCAGCCTCCCAGAGTGCTAGGATTACAGGCATAAGTCACCATGCTGGCTACATGTGATATTTTGTATGCGTGTAACAATCTATCTAAAAATTTAAATATAGTTTTCTCAGTGTTGTCTCTTGTTTTTTTTTCCATACGTTGGCTTCTTCTTAATAATGAATAAAGTAGTTAAAAACAACAAACTAAGAACTTTGGCATAAAGCTCAATGGGTGTTTCCATTCATTCCATTATGAAGTTGATATGAATGCCATTTTGTTGCTACCTCATTTTCTGGTTCCTGATGAAGAAACAGATTAATTACAAATTCATTTCATTACTAATTTTTTTTTTTTTTGAGACAGAGTCTCACTCTGTCACCAGGCACCAGGCTGGAGTGCAGTGGCGTGACCTTGGCTCACTGCAACCTCCGCCTCCCAGGTTCAAGCAATTCTCCTGTCTCAGCCTCCCGAGTAGCTGGGACTACAGGCGCCTGCCACCACGCCCAGCTAATTTTTTTGTATTTTTAGTAGAGACGAGGTTTCACCATGTTGGCCAGGATGGTCTCGATCTCTTGACCTTGTGATCCACCCGCCTCGGCCTCCCAAAGTGCTGGGATTACAGGCATGAGCCACCGTGCCTGGCCTCATTACTAATTTTTGTGGTTCTCCTGAAGTTCATGGAATTTTAATTTAATTTTATTTTGTGTTACTTTCCTAATGCACTTCTTTGTGGACAAGTCAATAAATGGTTTCTTAAAAGTACCTTTCTACTGGGAAGTTTCAATAAATACAAATAGCCAACTGTGGCTGTTCGTATACAGCCCCAAAACGGGAGACAGCAGGGGAGTCAGGAGGATGCAGAAGAAAGGAAGAAGTATCATTTGTATTTTGTTTTTGTTCTTAATTTTTGATGTTGAGTACAAAGTTTGACACAAGACATAAATAAATGCATTGATTTTGAAAACTTTAAATAAAGATACCTTATTCTGTGGTTCAAGAACCACTGGAAATTTAGAGGTCATCCAAATGTCCTGAAATTGGATGCAAATTTTTATTTCTATGTGCATATGTACATTTTTATGAGGAAAGGATACACAACCTTATTCAGATTTTCTTCAGCATATAAGACCAGCAAATAGGTTCAGGACCACTGCTTTATCTATTAATTATATTCAGGTCCAAATGGGAAAAATACATTTCTAAGGAACAAGAATATAAAGACCTGAATCCATGAATTTACTTTGATTTATACAAGATATTACACAAAGGAATCTTAACCAAAGTATCTTCCAAAATAGTGTTATAAGAATGAATAATAGGCCAGGCATGGTGGCTCACACCTGTAATCCCAGCAATATGGGAGGTCAAGACGAGTGGATCATCTGAGGTCAGGAGTTCGATACCAGCCTGGCCAACATGGCAAAATCACGTTTCTACTGAAAATACAAAAAAGTTAGCTGGGCATGGTGGTACACGCCTATAGTCCTAGCTACGTGAGAGGCTGAGGCAGGAGAATAGCTTGAAGAGGTTGCAGTGAGCCAAGACTGTGCTGCTGGACTCTAGCCTGGGTAACAGAGTGAGACTCCATCTCAAAAAAAAAAAAAAAAAAGCAAATATTATAATATTATGTTCTTTACTTAATTATAATAATTAAAAATATATTTAAGCATGTTTAGGACCTCATAATCATGCACTGAGGAAAATGATATGACCCATTTTGTGTTGAGTAACTCATTATCATTATTAATATTATTGCTTACTACAAAAAATTAGGCAAATTCCTATTTTTATAAAAATTAAGAGTTGAATATGTTGTTATGTCTACTTACATAATGTCTGCAAAAGTTATGGTCTTATGGATGATCATTTTTCTCAAATATTTGTGTGAAAATAACAAGTTGCTAAGTTAATGTAAAGACAGAGGATTTTTAAGAGGTTTTAACTATACTCAGAGAATGGAAATTAAGAGTGGTGAAAGACCAAGATGAGTGGTGATCTGCATTCCTTTAATTATTATGTGTAGTCGCTGACACAAAATATTTTTGTTCTTTCTGAAAGGTAGAGAGAGAATTTAGCCCACAGACAGAGTTTCACTCTTGTTGCCCAAGCTGGAGTGCAATGGTGCGATCTCGGCTCTCCACAACCCCTCTGCCTCCTGGGTTCAAGTGATTCTCCTGCCTCAGCCTCCCGAGTAGCTGGGATTACAGGTGCACATCACCACACCCAGCTAATTTTGTATTTTTAGTAGAGTTGGGGTTTCTCCATGTTGGTCAGGCTGGTCTCGAACCTCTGACCTCAAGTGATGCGCCCACCTCGGCCTCCCAAAGTGCTGGGATTACAAGTGTGAGCCACCATGCCCAGCCAAGTTCGACATATTTCCTATTCAAAATATTTGTGTTAGTTAGCTTTTGCTACATAATAAACTACTCTAAAACTCAGTGGCTTAAAACAATTTAGTTCACTGTTGATGGGTATTGCTTCTGGTCTGGGCATGGCTCTCTTATGTATCTGTGGGTCAAGTATGGCTTTCCCACAGTGTCTTAACCATTCCAAGACTCAATTTTTACATCTAAAACATAGAGTTCAAGAACAGCAACCTCATAACTGACTAAAAAGTAAGAGTTATTCCTCAATGTTGTCTGAACCCATCTCTCTTATTAAACCCCAAAGAACAATTCAAAACTGTTCTATTTTCCTCAAGCTCTCTATTTAACCCTTCTCATCCTTCCCCTCTCCTTAACCAATATCCTACCTGATATGTTTTTAAACATTTTAGACCCTCAGATATGAATGCCCTTGCCTTCCCTATATTCCAATGATAAATGTATTCATGATCACAACCCACCTCATGTTCTTTTCCTGGCTTTCTCAGAGGAGGGTCTCATCATCCACTTAAGAGATAAGTATTTCAGTTGTACCCTTGATTTTATCTATTCCTATTCTCTTTCAGCTCTATGGTCATCTTCGTCTTTTCCTCTTCTCTATAGAGCTGCCGTTTTATTTTTCTTCTTTTCTGAGCCGATCTTCTTGAGGGAGTAATCTCAATTCTCTGTCTCCATGGCTTGATTTCTCACTTCATGCTAATCCACTGTAATTCAGTCTTTATTTGTCACGGTGCAAAAACTGTTATTTTTATAGTCCATGGTGACTTTTATATTGGTAAATCTAGTGAACATGTGGTAGTTTTTATTTTTTTTAACTAGGTCTCTCTTCTGCACTTGACACTATTCATTACTCTGTCTTAGAAAGTCTGCATATTGCCTCTTATTCTAGCATTCTCTGTTCTCTTTCTTTTGTGAACACTGTTAGCATCCTTCACAAGTTTCTCTTCCTTCAGTCACCTTTTAGATAGAGGTGCCACCATGCTTCAGTCCCAGTTCCTTTACTCTTTTCATCCTGCACATCCTCTTGCTGTCTTCATTCCATTCCCAACCCTTGCATCTCCATCAAATGCTTCTCAGGAGTGGTTCCATAGGGATGTCAAATGCACTACCTACCAACTCATATTGAATGTAATATATATCTCCCCTTCTTCTTTAGCAGAATATCCTGAAGAATCATATAGATTGGAAACAAAGGGGTCACTCTTGTTCCCCTACTTTCTCACTTTTCCATTCAATTAGTCATCAAGACTTGCGCATTTTGGCAACTAAGATCTCTTCTTAGTTTTCTTTTGTTCCATTCCCTTTCACCCCATTACCATCCCCTATTACCACAACTTAGTTCAAATATTTTGTACCCCTTGTTTACTACCACAGCACACTGTCATTCACAAAAGGATAGCATTTTTGGATTTTGATGCATTGCATACCTTTTAATGTATTTATAAGATTTGTTTTCTCATGCGTTCTTATACAATCGCATGTACTATTCTGAATTGCTGCTTTATACACTTTTGTCTTATCTCATGTAGGAATGGAAAGAGGGTGATCCCTTTCCTTCACATGATAAGGGTCACAGTTGACACCCCTATAAAAAGAGAGAAGCCATACAAATTTATTTTATCATAGTTTCATGTGACTTGGGAGGGAGCCTTCAGAATGAAGACCCCAAGATACAGGAAAGACTATCTTTTTATGCTTAGGTTCCACGAAGAATGGACAACTGTGTAGAACTGTGATTGGACAAAAGGGTACGATCTAATACTAACAGACTGAATGGGGAAAATCAGCAAGGCCTGTCTGTTCAGATTCTTCTTGACATCTCTCTGCAGCATTCCTTCCTCCTGGGTATGGTACAGGACCTCCCTTTGGTATGTGTGTCGGGGGGTCTTTGACCTATAGTAAGTTAGAGAATTTCTTTGTGGCCAGTTCTTACACATAAAGGTAGGGGATAAGTTATGATAATATTTTTAGGTTTTATGGATGGCCTTGGGGAAAAACAATTCTGATTTCTATGACCAGTTTTAGGGAAGAGTGATTTTAGTTTTGATGGCTATCCTCAGGGAAAAATAAGGGGTGAGAGACAAAAGGGCAGGAGGGTTGAGAGAATTTTGCTTCTGAAACTGCCTCTGAGGCCTTCACTTTGGGATATTGCTTCCTGTGCCTCAACACAATCAATGAAATCAGTTTTACGTTGTTGGTATTATTCAATGATATTTTAGATTTGTGAAATTCACTGTTTCGAACCAAGCTATTTATTCTACATTAAAAAATTTTAATAGATAGAATTTCTTACAATAGTTATTGTCAAAAAATTGTTATTATTGGGTTTAACATTTTTATACTTAGCTCTGTGTGGAATATCTTAATTATTTCTTGACTTTCTTCTCTCTCATGTAGCATCAGAAATTATTCACTTGAATAGATTTTAGATTAATTTATTGATATTATGATCACTATGCATATCCATCAAATATTTTGATATTGACAATTAAAAAAAATAAAGTATGAATATATGTCTCAATCATCCAGTTGATCCTTTCCAAGAAAGGGATGTATATTTATTAATCATGTTTTTACCCACAGCACTTAGTGTGACATTTGTCACATAGTAAGCACTATATATGTTTTAAATTAATGAAGCTATCAAAGATCACCAAGCAATAAAATTTCTGAGGACAGTTGAAGTTTTTCACATCTTCATTTGTTCACACTCTGTATTCTTTCTTATGCAGCTATTTAAAATTAATTGGCAAGAATTACCACTGTTCTTTTCTCATACTTGTTTTGGATTCTAAACTTTTGTCATCTCTATTCTTTCTACTTACTTGAAAATTTCAAAATCACACATTATCTAAAATCAGGCAGTGTTTTAATTGGTTGATATATTTCACAAGAAACTGTTCCACCATTATGTTATGTTCTTGGTGATTTAAATGCCTGTTTGTCTACTTACTTGCACATTATTTGCAAGAATACTGGTATCTCTTTGAAATCCTTACTTGTAGTGTGCTAGTCCATTTGTGTTACTCAAAAGGAATAACCGAAGATGGATAATTTATAACAAAAGAAGTTTATTTTGACTCACAGTTCTGCAGGCTGTACAAGAAGCATGGTGCTGGCATCTGCTCCTAGTGAGGGCCTCAGGAAGCTTATGATCATGGCAGAAGGTGAAGAGGGAGCCAAAACATCATGTGTGATAAGAGAGGAAGAAAGAGGGAGAAAGAGTGGGAAGGTGCCACACTTTTATTTTTTTTTTGAGAGTGAGTCTTGCTCTGTTGTCCAGGCTGGAGATGCCATACTTTTTTTCTTTTTAAATTTATAAAGAAACGAGGTTTAATTGATTTGCAGTACTGCTGTGTTGGGGAGGCCTCAGGAAAATTATAAGCATGGTGGAAGGAGAAACAAACACATTCTTCTTCACATGGCGGCAGGAAGGTGAAGAATGACAGCCAAGTGAAAGTGAAGGGGGAAGCCCATTGTAAAATTATCAGATCTCATGAGAACTTACTATCATGAGAACAGGATGGGGGAAACAGGCCCCATGATTCAATTATCTCCACCTGGTCCAGGAAACCATAACACATGGGGATTGTGGGAACTACAAATCAATATGAGATTTGGCTGGGGACACAGCCAAGCCATATCAGCTCATGTGTACCACACTTTTAAACAACCAGATCTCACGTGAACTGAGAGTGAGGACTCATTCATTATCCTGAGTACAGCACCAAGCCATTCTTGAGGGATCTGCCTCCATGACACAAACACCTACCACCAGGCGCCATCTCCAACACTGAAGATTATATTTCAGCATGAGATTTAGAGGGGACAGACATCCAAACTATCAGCAAGTATGTAGCTACATAGAAACACCAAAGCTGTTCTATTTTATTTTGTAGAGGTTAAGATAAGAGAATGTGACACTTTATTTCACTCAAGGCAGTTTATTAATTCATTAACATTGGTCGTTGAACAAAGAGGGTCATGTGTATTCCTGCCTTATTCATGGTAAATTGGTTTGGATGTAATGGTATTTTACAATCTGAGGTCTTACCAAGGATACTATCTTTCAGTTCATTTGTAGCCTTTCCAAGGACTCTGAAACATTTTTTCCAAAAAGAAAGTTTTTTATTGAATTTGAACTTAAATCAAATAGAGGCAAAGTAACTTAGCAGCCAATCCACTTTCAGCATAGGAAAATTGTACAATTTATCTTGTGCATTGTATGCATTGTTCTATTTAGAATCTATGTTTACCTGTAAAGATACTTTTAATAATACCTGAAAAAGTAATAGTGTTAATGCATTGTTCTATGTCATAGCCCTCATTATGTCATTAAATGAATAGCTGAAAAAGAGATAATCATTTAATTTATGTTTTAAATATCTATACTGACTTATTTGAAGAATAATATAGCCACCATTTATTTACCTTGGAAGCAGTGATTTTACAAACATTTTTTCTCATTCGCACAATGACCCTGCAAATAAGTGGACTATTATTATTTTCATGGCTCAGTTGACAGTTGAAGGGTTATGGAATTCATGTGACTTCCCATTGTCATATTTGGGCTGGAATCTATACCAATTTTGCAGAACTTGAGAATTTATGTCCTTTCCTGTATAACAATGGTTTTCAGTGTTTTCTCTGCTTCCATATTTCCACATGGGCAACACATTCCCACTATATTACATAACATTTCTTCAGAAAAAGGCAAGAAGAAAGTTGTATATAATCTGAATTGGCTGTCTTTTACATTTTCCTCTCAAACCCTAGAGGTTTCAATACCCATGATCCTCTTGAGAATTGCCATACTATATAGCAGTGGTTGAATGCTGGCTCCAAACTCAAATACCTAATACTCTGGTTTAATTATTCTGTATACTAAGATGCTGGTATTTTAAGAACTCTCTAGGTGATTTAGTATGCAGCCAGAGCTAAGAACCAAGGTTTCTCTTCTATTGTATTACAAGAAATGAAAAAGACAAAATAAAAAATGAAATTCAATTTATATTGTTTACTTTCAACGAAATACATCACATAACCTCCCAATTCTTAAGTTACACCAGTACGTCATATTTGAAATATATATTCTTGATAAATCTTTGAACTTCCAGGTCTTTTTCCCCCTAATTCATTTCAGTAACTTTATTAGCTCTTTGACCTTGGGCAACTTTCTCTTACAGTCGATTTTCTTTTCTTCATTCTAATTTACAAATTAAACCTTTAGCCAGGTAATATTTATTACTTTTTTGAATAGGTGACTCTAATAAAATTTCATCTATTTTATTTCTGATATTTACATGTTGGTCTAGTGGCCATATTAGATACCTAATATTATATATATATATATATATATATATATACATATTTATACACATAAATAAAAATGTAAATACACTATATACAATATATATAATAAATATAAATATATGTATTTATTTTTAGAGTAAATAAACTTTTAAAATGTATTTAGCACTAACATACTCTCTGATGTTCCTGTTATTAACATGGTTTTCAGGAGTGGGCAAACCTTTTTCTGCAAGGGACCAGAGAGTAAATATTTTAGGCTTTGTAAAACATATGGTCTCTTTTGCAACAATTCAGTATCTGTCACAACTATTCAACTCCGCCATTGCAGTGCTAAAGCAGCCATAGACAATATGTAAACAAATAGGCATGATTATGTTGCAATAAAACTATATTTATGAATACCAGCTATAGGCTAGATTTGACCTTCAATCTATAATTTGTTGAACCCTGCTTTTTATGATGTTTCTGATTTTGATTCTGTTTTCCTTTTACATGGCAGATGCTTCATAAGTACTGATTTGTATTAGTATGTTTCCTACTTTTTTCCTACCACAATATAGCAGTTGTTCATAGGAATTTTGTTACTTCTCCTAGGCTTTTCCATAATTTTTTTTTGGATTAACCAAAATAATCTACTATATATGGAGAAATTTGCTATGTTATTACTTTTGTATAGGTTATGTAGTCAGCTACTCTAGGTTGATTATTGTAGCTCTGTTGAAATAACTTTGGTAGATCTAGGCTGCAGCAACAAGGTGAAATAAAGTTAGATCAATGGGAAAAAATGGCAAATAAAAGAGCAAGCCAGTGAAAAGCCTTGTATAAGAAGATATCCTAAAATATTATAGTTATTTAGTGGCTCTCCCTATTATACACACTGTTCCAATTGAAATACATTTAAGAGACTTTAAAAGAGAGAGGGAAATAGAGAGAGAGTTCATGAATGATATAATTGTAGAAAGTTGGTTTGAAATTTCAGTAATAACATCATGGAGAGCAGCTCTGTTCATTTTTCAAAATGTTCTATTCAAAGTAGTTATGTCTGTGAGTTTATACTGTGATACTTTATTAAATGTTTTGATTTCTCTTAAAGTTGTATGCTTTCCCTCTTATTATTTAAATTTAGATCACTATAGTATGATTTAATATTAACAGGTTAATATAATGAGCTGATATTTCTCATTATATATGAGATAGCTTCAAATTATGATATAGAAAAGCCAATAAATTGATATAAAACATTTTGTATTTTATCTAACGTAGAAATTTCCCAATCACTTAATCTGCTTAATATTTATAGATCTTATATTGTCAGTGATTACTGTTTCAGCTTTATACTTTATTCATATTTTGAATAGATAGTACATGCTCAAGTACAAGATTCCAAACACACACACACACACGATACAGAGAAAAAGTGGTCTCTTTTTTCTACTGCCCCTCCATATCCTGAATTCAACTACTACTATGAGTCTCATCTAGAGATAGTTCATATACTTATAAACATATTTAAATTCTTATATAATCCTATTTGACCCAGAAATTCCACTCTTAGGTATATACCAAAGAGAAATGAAAATACGTGTTTACATAAAATATTGTGCACAAATATTCATAGTATTTTTCATAATAGTCAAAAGTAGAAACAACTCAAATATTCATCAGCTGTTGAATGGATAAACAAAATGTGGTCTATCTTTACAATGGAGTACAATTAGGCAATAAAAAATGAACTGCTGGTCAGGTGCAATGGCTCATGCCAGTAATTCCAGCACTTTGAGACGCCGAGGTGGGTGGATCACCTGAAGTCAGGAGTTCAAGACCAGCCTGGCCAACATAGAGAAACCCTTCTCTACTAAAAATACAAAAATTAGCTGGGTGTGGTGGCATGCACCTGTAGACCCAACTACTTGAGAGGCTGAGGCAGGACAATTGCTTGAACCTGGGAGGTAGAGGTTGCAGTGAACCGAGATTGTGCCATTGCACTCCATTCTGGGTAGCAAGTGTGGAACTCAAAAAAAAAAAAGAAAAAAAAAAAAAGAACTACTGATACATGTTACAACATGGTTGACCCTTGAAAATGTTATGCTGAGCTAAATAATGCAGTTATTATTAAAAGACCACATATTATTCCATTTATGTGAAATGTTCAGAACAAGCAAATCTATAGAGACAGAAAGATTAGTGTTACAGGGCTGCTGCTACAGCTGGCGGTGGTGGAGGGTGATGCAGGAAGGG
This sequence comes from Cacajao melanocephalus, assembly GCA_963573385.1. NCBI lineage: Eukaryota > Metazoa > Chordata > Mammalia > Primates > Pitheciidae > Cacajao > Cacajao melanocephalus. The sequence goes on along the minus strand of CAUYLG010049417.1, from coordinate 60,635 downwards.
GGAAAAGGGGAGTGACTGGTTGTAGATAAAGGGATTCTTCTGGGGGGATGAAATGCTCTGCAATTACATGGTAGTGTTGGTTGGACAACCCTGTAAATATAGTAAAACACTGAATTTTACACTTTAAATGGATGAATGATATGTTATTTGAATTATACTTCATTAAAGCTGTTTTAAAAAATGTATATGTATTCAAGATTTTGAACCAGCAACATCTGTAACATATTCAAATGCAATTTTATTTTAGCTTTCAAGCATGGTCACTCTACCTCAAAGGTGTTAATTCAGTATTAGAATGACTAGTCCAAGGTAGCATCTAAAACTTTGAACTTGGTGTTAAATTGTGCCCCTCCCCCAGTTTAGGGCTGCTGCAGACAGGAATATTACAACAGAAATGACAGGCATGACAGGCGGCATCGTTACATCTCTTCCTTGGACTTCTACTTACACCTTGCCAGCCCATTCTCACTGTTCCAATGTCAGAGCAGAAGAGAGACAGAAAGAGGTGATAGAAAGTGTGTTTTTTTTTATATATAGTTTAAGTTTTGGGGTACATGTGCAGATCGTGCAGGATTGTTACATAGGTATACACATGCCATGGTGGTTTGCTGCCTCCATCCCCCCATCACCTACATTAGGTATTTCTCCTAATGTTATCCCTCCTAAATCCCCACCTGCTATCCCTCCCCAGGCCTCCCCACTCCCAACAGGGGCCGGTGTGTGATGTTCCCCTCCCTGTGTCCATGTCTCCTCACTGTTCAATACCCACTTACGAGTGAGAACATTCGGTGTTTACTTTTCTGTTCTTGTGTCAGTTTGCTGAGAATGATGGTTTCCAGCTTCATCCATGTCCCTTTCTAGGCCTAATGGCTGGTTAAGTGTTCTGTCTCTCCCCTCCCAGCCCCACCCACCTTTCCTGCAGTTTCCTTGACCCATACAGGCCCAATCTCTATTTGTGTGAAGACTTGTTACTCTTTCCTTCCCTTCTGAAGATCTAGTTTTCACCTACAGGTTCTTGTTGCTGAGGTTCTTATACTCCTGTAGGTGGCTACTGGTCAGAACTCAAGTCAACCCAATGTTGACTCTATTTTCTGTGTACTTTGCCGTTAGGGTGACCATATAAATTATCATCCAAACTGAAATACATTTGTGAGTGAAAGAGGGTACTACTAATAATTTTGATGAGGCCAGGAGTGGTGGCTCACGCCCATAATCCCAGCACTTTGGGAGGCCAAGGCAGGTAGATTACCTGAGGTCAGGAGTTTGAGACCAGCCTAGCCAACATGGTGAAACCCTGCCTCTACTAAAAACTACAAAAATTAGCTGGGTATGGTGACACACGCCTGTAATCCTAGCTACTTGGGAGGCTGAGGCAGGAGAATTGCTTCAACCCGGGAGGCGGAAGTTGCAGTGAGTCGAGATTGCACCATTGCACTCCAGCCTGGATGACAGAGTAAAACTCCATCTTAAAAATTAAAGAATAAAAATTAAAAATTAAAAAAAATAATTTCAATGAGACAGGCATAAAATGGGACTGCTCTGGGCAAGTGGGTCTTATGGACACCCACTGGATAGAAAATACTCACACATCCTTTGCCCCCAGAGGTTTGAAACAACGCCTCATCTATTCTGCTGTGGCCATTGCTTTGCCTCTCTCAGGTGTAAGTTGAGCTGTATTCCTCCACGTCACCCAACTGCAAAGAACACATTCAATAGATTTCAAAGGAGTCTCATAGAAGACCCCTTCACTTGGCTGGAGATAATAGATGAGAATTCTCAGCTCTCTCCCAAGGAGACAGACAAAATATCTTGTCAAAGAAATATCTGCACAAAATCCTTCCTCTGCACTTTCCTAAACCATTTAAAATCTGAAAGTCACCAAGAAGTTTAAGAGTAAGGAACAGATGCTTACCCATTTCCTTTAAAAACCTCTATTTAGTGAATTGTAACTCACACTAGTATTTCGCATCTGTTGTAACATGGTGCCTAGTTCCAACTTCAATTTTAACATCTTATTCTGTATATATTCTTTTTTTGTCCACACAAATGTGAGAGTTATTTTTGAAATATAATGTCAAAAGAGATGATTTGTCTTAGTGGTTCGGTGTGGCACAAGCTTTAAAATCAGAAAACCAGTGTTACTAGATTTTTGACTTTAGGAAAGTAACTTGACTTCTTGAAGCCTTAACTTCATCCCCAGTAAAATGAGGATAATAATAGTACCTACCTCTTGGGGCTATTATCATAATTATAAGAAATTACATATGTAAAGAAATTCACATAATACTCGACTTGTGGTTTGCTGTGCAATGTGTTAACTATTATTGTTACTATGATTGTTATTTTTAATATCTATATGAAACCAAATAATATGAAATGTCACAAATTATTTTTCAAAATAGTATTCTAAGGTCTTTAGAAGCAAACAGTGCCATCGAGAATTCCTCAAAGCACTAAATCACAAAAATATTCACATAGATTTAAAGGGTAAACCTGGCTTATAGCAAGTACTCAATTAATACTGAATGAATTAAATGAAACAACTCTTTATCAGGTAACTTTATAAAGTATACACTACCACTGTGCTATAATGGATTAGTCTCTTGAGTCCATTGTAAAAATTACCACAAACTTGGTGACTTAAAACAACAGAAATTTATTCTGTCACGGATCTGGAGGCCACAATTCCAACATATGTTAGAACCAGAGCTTATTAGAGGAAATAAGCAAGTCAGAAGGCTTGACTGTATGTATTATTCTAAACTGATAGACTTACCCTGAAGTCTTTGGTTCCTCATGCCTCTTACAGAACAAAGGACAAGGACTTTGTGACAGCTATTTTTCTATTTTTTTTTCTTTGCCTATATTTGGAAGCACATTTAAATTGTAGCTGTTAAATTTGCTAGAAAAGCATCAGTCTTTATTTAACTTTTAAAAATATGTCAGTTAATAACAAGGATATATATAGGTATCGCATATCCTTGATTCTGTTGTATTTAAAAACAATCATGCATATGTAAATGGTCCCAAAAATATGTGATAGCTACAGATTTCTTGCCTATTTATGGAAATGTATCTCAATTACAGGTGTTTTTTAATAAGCCTGACCATCACAGCCAATCATTACATATATGTATACATATATTTACCTATACCTTATATACGTATATTATTCTTCTTTTTGGTAGAAAAGGTGTGTATGTGTGTGTATATATATATATAGGAGTGTTTATTTGTGTATACACACATAGTTTATTGTGTGAACAGATGCATTCTAAACATTGTAAACTATATTTCTAAGTACTTTATCTTATAGCTTGTAACAGACATGTTATAAACATTGTAAAGTGTATTTTTAAGTACTTCACTTTGTATCTTGTAAGGATATGGACAGTTTCCCACATAACTTAAACCATTTTCACATCTAAGAAAATTAACAGTAATTCTGTAATACATTATTATTGAATGCCCCTCAAACTGTCTTTTATAGATATGTGTATATTTTAATTCCAGGATCCATTCCAGGAATATATAACCACACTCCTAATGTCCTTTGATTCTCTTCTAATCTGGGTTAATCTTCTTGTCATCTCCCCCCAATGCTTCATGACAGTGACTTTTTAAAGACCCATACCAGTTGTCTTGTAGAATTTATTATATTCTGGATTTCTAATTTGATGCTGTATTCTCATTGTCTCAACTTTATTACTTATTCTAAGAATTGCAGTCAGAACCATATGAGTTCTGGTTAGAGGTAATGGAATGAAATTTTTCAGGCTTGAATGGGAAGTTATACCCAGAAATGAGCATTGTTACCCCTAACATGTAGCTGCTCTGTGATAGACTGTATCCTCAGGCCACTGATGCTGCTGTAGCTCAGCACGGTTTATGTTTTTCATCTTGAATTGCATTCAGAGTAGCTGAAGAAAATGTGTGCCCTTTCTCAATTCAAACCCAAGTCAGCTTTTCTTCATTTGTTCACCCACCTTATTCACTCTGGATGGCTTTTAGGTAATTTTTGAAATGTAATCAGCAAATAGAGTTCTGTGTTTTTAGATGCATACATTTTGGCATGTTTGTTTTAAAAGACTTCTCATGACCCTAGTCATAACCTTCTGTTAAGATATTGAAATCACTGAAGGGGAGAGAAAATCCTTTCTTTTTAAAAGTTCTAATTATTACTTATTTTCCTCATTTGGTAATCAAATTGGAAGCAGACTGAATAAAATATGTAACCACAGTCAATTTTGAAACACACGCATGCTACAGTAACATATGCCATCAGCTTATTAAAGAGCTAGTTAGGACTTGTTTCAGTTGGTTAATGGCATTTTAAAAATAGAATAAATGTTTGTAATCAATTGTTTCTATGGCAGGATACATCAGGTTTCTTAACTGCAGAGTGATCACATTATCTTGTTACTTTAGAAAAATATATGCTATATAAACATTTAAGAATGTTTTCAGTTAATTATAGGTGATATTGTCTGTTAGCCAGGTAAGATGCCAAACAGGAATACTTACGTGAAACGTCTATGTATGGTTATTTTTCTCTGAACCAAAAACGCAGACAAAAATCTGTTTACTGTTTCAGAATTTATTTCTATTTCTTCAGAGAAAAGGGCTTGTTATAAGTATCTTTGATATTCTATAATTTATAAATATACACGCTAAAGAAGTGGCTGAAAATGACTGAAGAAGTTGTGATCAGGAATACAGGTAAATTCACTTAGAGGCACCATTCTAACAAGTTCATTCCTGTAAAAGGTGGATGGCTCATGAGAAAATGTTTTCATTGATTGGTAATATAAATGTATCATACTTTGCGACTATGTGGATTTCTTTTAAAGAAAGGGCTGGATAGTGGTGATGGTATTTTGGATTGAAGATAAGAATGAGAACTAAATTAAGTTGTAGGGATTGACTCATTTGTTTTGCTATGAAGTGGACATTTCCGTTCATGGCTCTAGGAATTCAGAGAACTAGATTTTAATCCAGATATATCTTTTGTTGAAAGAATATCTTTTTTGAGGGGGGATGCAGCTGTTTATTTCAGGGAGACAGCAGGGGAGGGGGCTCAGTCTTTCTTGGCAGCGGCTTTCCTCATGGCGGCCAGGACATTGCTCAGCGCCTCCCGCTTCCTCTTGGCGCTATGTGTGTTCCCACCCTTTTCTTGATGAACTTGAGGGCCCATTAGTCCTTGGAGACCTTCAGTAACTCCATGGCGCGCTGCTCGTACAGTGCAAAGCCACACACCTCCCGGATCGTGTCCCGCACGAACTTGGTGTGTTTGGTCAGACACCCACGGCGGCAGCTGTGCCTGGGCTTGCTCACGTTCTTGGTTACCTTGTGACCCTTGTTGAGGCCCACGGCCATAGGATAGCGAAGAGCCATGGCTGCTGCTCTCTGATGGCGACTGTGGCGGAAGGGCTGAAAGAATATCTTGGTAGGTATGTGATTTGAGGCAGCTTCATGTATCTTTCTGGGTCATCTACTTACTTAATGCATTGAAGGGCTAATATAACTACTTGATCTTTTGTAGCTTGTAGAAATTTTGTGTTTTATATCATCTACCTCTGCCTACCTTAAATATCCCTGTCATTAAGCCTGAATAATTCACCTATGACATTGAATGGAGCTGGGTACCATGGTACTGAAACTTGGGCACATGATTTCCAGCATGTAGTCATAGCAGTGCACTTTCTGAACAGAATCTGGGAGTACTTCATCTCCATTAGTATCTGGTGAGCCATTTGTTCTGAGTGATTCCACCAGGAACATCTGCATTCCGCGTAGAAGCGCTTCAGTCATAGTACTTTCACTTGCATGGGTGTTGGTTTGAAAAAATAAAAATAAATAGTTACAACTCTGGGGCATACACTGTATTTTTATACTGCTTCACACTAAAGGAGGTAAGTAGCATCAGACTACATGAAATTTTCTTCTTGATGTTCTTGTAGGCAAAGTAGCATTTTGGTCTTAGTGAACTGAAAATGGTCATGTTGCCAGTATAACATACTTGCCATTCTTTAGCTGTTTTGTGGCTGAGATACTAGAGTACTGTGAAAACTAGTAGTTTCCATCTTTTGTGCTGGCTAAGATCATCTACCAAGTAAGGTGCAAAATCAGCAGTGATTTTTTATTTTGCATCACAAATATTTGGCTTAGAAAAATGTAATTATATACTGCTCAGTTACAAGTTATTAATATAAAGCAGTATTAAAGTAGACATTAAATTCAAGGAAGGTTGATTTGCTTTTAAAATAAACTTTTTTCTTGTGTTGTCAGTTATATTTATTTTACATAGTTTTGTAAAACAATTCCGAGATTAGAGAATACTTGTTTTTAGTTTTCCTATTTGCACTTTAGAAGATTAGATACCATGCTGGCGTTTAAAAAGCTTTCCTAAATTAGTTTATATTATTTAATGGAATCTGATGAAGAGGTTGGTGCTTACTTCAAGTACCAAGTAAACTAGAAAAGGCTTTTATACTTATTGAGGGTGAAAGACAAAGTTTTCCAGTTGTTTATCGGATTGTGTTGTCTCCTTTTGTAAACAGGTACCTTTTAAAATCTTTAAGGCTATCTTTTGCTAGTTGTTTTTATAAGAATGGTCACAGAAAGCAGTACTGGTGGAATTCTACCAAAAAACAAAAAGAAAAGAATTCTTATAACAAATACCAATTCTGTGTTTATACATTTAATGCCTTTTTCTTTCTTTAAAAAAAGCAACTTAGATTCTAATAGATTTTAGTGAAGTATTTTAATATCAAAACATCAGAACAGTCTCATTTCCTGCAGATAGTTGCTGAATATTCATTTACATGGGGTGGGGGCAGGTAGAGTGGATTCTCTTCAGGTTAGGTTAAGTACGCCTTTGATGTGGAAAGACCTACTAACTAGAATAGAATTACATTAGGCTACCAGTTAATGACTGTGCTTTTGCTTCCTTCATTAAGCTAAGTGGCAGAGTATTTCTGCTGCTCTTCATGCCTCTCTTGTATTGAAAAAGAATAATATTCTTAAGGTTTTTAGCATGGTGGAAGCAAATTCCATTTTTATTTTAACTTCTCACCAACATTTGTAGCTATTTAACTGTGCTGACTTGTATATTTGAAAGGCAAAAAATACCCCCAAATTTTTATTTGTCGGAACATATTTGTTGAAGCATGGTTTTGTTTATGCATCAAGTGGGGAAAATTTAAAGTTGAATAAGTGTCTGGTTTATGCTAAATGTTTGTTTTATGTATGTAGTAGTTGAAAATGATCTCAGGGAATTTTTTTTTCTCAAAGTTTAAAGGAAGATAGTGGTATTAAAAGCTAAAGGACGAGACTGTCTCAAAAAAAAAAGAAAAAAAGCTAAAGGAGCGGAATTTAGGTAATATGTTACAGTAGTTTTGTCACAAGTCAATATTCTGAGATTAAAACTTTGATGTGCTAGTGCTTTTTTTTGACCAAGTGGTAAACATCACTAAATTAAAATTGAGTAGCATGGTCTAAATTACTGTTTAAAGTCTTTTGAAAGTGGCATTTCTAAATATTAATTCATGGCTTATTAATCAAATGCTATTTATAACTCATTTGTTTCTAGATGTTTATTCCAAGAGCTGTCATTTGAGAAATGTAAAATGTTATACAGAATGCTTAAAATCAAGGAAATCTGAACACTGGGGGTGGCTTCCAGCAGATGCTTCTTGGATATTGGACTTTAATTGCTATAATTTTGATGAAATGATGCTCATAATAGAATGCAGTGAATTCTGTTAATGCACACTTGCCTTCTAAAAATAATAATGCTCTGCAAAATTGCTCAATAAAGAAACCTTAGGATTTATGGGGAAAACTGCATTAGAAGTACAACACCCCAAAACTTCAGCAGTGACATACCCAAGAATAAAGATAGGAACTTAATAAGAGCTGCACGGTTTGACACATGTTAAATGGTTAATAAATATGGCGCTTTACCTTGGAAAAGACCTGAAGTGTGCCTACCGAAGTAACCGTAGGAAGGGTTGCAGCTTGAGAGTTACAGTGAAGCTGTGGAAGGAGAGTCAGCTGAAACCAGAGGGTGAGTTCTAATCCCAGGAGTGGATAAGGGTGAACTCAGTACTTGCAGTGAACGGAGGCTGCTGGTGGTGGGTTGAGATGTGTGTGTGTGTGCATGCGTATTCTGTGTGTTCCAATGCTGGGTGTGGTTTTCCACATTTCACTCAGCATGGCTCCTGGATGAAACCATTCATAAGCAAATTGTCAAATTTGTGTTCTGCTCATGTTATTCCTTTGTGATACCAATATTGACTTTAAAAGACATTTCCTGATGGAGAATGAGTGGCTAATTGCCATTTATTTCTACCTAGAAAAATACTCTTTGTACTTCTAAGTGAATAAGAATTGTCGACAACATCTAAGATAAAAAAAACTCTTTCTTCCTCCTCACCAGAGCAGAAATGATCCCAACTGAACATATAAACACATTCAGATTCAAATAATTATTTTATGTGTTTTGCTTAAAATGTATAAAATCTGTAAGAAATTAAATGCCCTGTAAACCCGGTAAGAAAACACAAAACACATAAAGCCCGTGAGAAATTATATGCCCTACAATCCTACATCTCCCCCAAAAAACAGGGAAAGAAAAGAAAATTAAGGATAAATGTCCCTTGTTGAGATAAGTGGTCACAGCCATTATGTTCTTGAATTATTTTTGTTTATTAACTGTTGATGGTTTGGTCTTCATTGGCTTAAGTGTTTATTTTCAAGATCCACTAACACCCTTCTTAAGTTTTATATTTCATAGCACGAAATATGGCAGGCACTTATTTAAATATTTAAGTACCTTTAGAAATCAGAAAACTTGAATCCAGGTCTTTTTACAAGTTCATTTTGATAACAACATGAAAACTTACTGAAAAAAAAAAACAATAAGGAAAGATAGCAATGAGTTCACTCGTGGTAAAATTTAATTGTTATACCATATATTATAAGGTCTTTCCCACAAGTCCTCCCTCGTTTATATGTTCTACAAGCTCATTTGCAACATAAGTTCTAGGCAACATTTTATAACAATGCTGAATTTGGTGACTATGGTGCCAGGCTGGGATCTAAACCCCAGTTAATCCGTGATATAACCGGAGTGTAGCGTAGTGTTACCAGTATGTCTAGCTCATACCCTTCGAGTGCTTTATAGGAAGGCACATCAAGTCCAAGGGAGGTTGCCAGAGGCACATCTCCTAGTGGCCATCCGTGGGTTCTGAGGCTCCTCCACCTCCCTGGAAGTGGTGGGGTGTCTCATCGCTACCCTCAGAATACCTGGTCTAGGCCAGTGTGCTGTCATCCTTTTTTGGGAGTCCCAGAGATAAATCTACCTGCCTTCTTTACACTTTGACAACCTTACCTGATCCATGGAAAGACTAAAGACAGTTTCTCAGCTCCTCCTTTTCTCTCCCCCAAGCAACTTTATGGTTTTCCAGTGGCCCCAAGGCTGAATTGAAACAGAAGCCCTAGGCAGGCTGATCTGATACCTGTTTATCATGATAATCCTTAAATTTGTTTATTTTCATTATTTTTTTCTGAGAGGCTACACCTTGTATATTCACCCAAGGAATCCGAAGCTCTGCACCCATCCTTAAAGGCAGCTGAGCAACCAGCTGTTATTGGAGCAGGGTCCTTGGTGGGGAGGGCGACAGGGGAAAGGAAGGTGGTCATTTTCCTCCCCCTAAACACCTCATCAAACAATCTTTTCATTGTAATGCTCTCTCAGGATTTCAAAGTCAACATTCACTTCATTATGATTCCTTATGATTTCAGCAGTTTTATGGCATGTTTTACTTAATTCTGCTGTAGGAAGCACCAAGGTAAACTAGGTAAACCTTTGCCCTGTCTTGCTTTTTATTCTTAACTGGGGGGAAATGCAAATATACAAAAGAATGAGTATAACTAATCAGGAAAATATATTCCTTTTCTTCTGGACATTTATGAATTGGGAAAGAGCCTGATGAGAAAAGAGATCTTCTGCTTTCCTGCTTCCTGGTTCAACTGTCCCTTTAGTGAAATGGGAAGCAAGGGTAGGTGGGATGGCATGGGACAGGCTATGCAAGAGAAACTCCCACCACCCAAGAGAGGCCTTGGTCCTAGGGGATTCTCCCTGTGTGTGGTCATCATTTATTTATTTATTTATTTTGAAACAGAGTCTCACCCTGTTACCCAGGCTGGCGTGCAATGACAGGATCTCGGCTCACTGCAACTGCAACCTCTGCCAGTTTCAAGCAATTCTCCTGCCTCAGCCTCCCAAGCAGCTGGGACTACAGGCATCTGCCATCATGCCTGGCCAATTTTTTATATCTAATAGAGACGGGGTTTCACCATGTTGGCCAGGCTGGTCTCGAACTCCTGACCTCGTGATCTGCCCACCTCGGCCTCCCAAAGTGCTGGGATTATAGGCGTGAGCCACTGTGCCCAGGCAGTCATTTCTTAAAGACTGCAGAGCTATCGCTCCCCAAAACTTTCAGGAAATAAAATTACGCTGTGATTCAAATTGACAAAATAGTAGAGAAGGAACCACAGTAGGAGATGGATACCTTAAAGCTGAGGTTAAACGCTGCTGGCTCAGCCAGATCTAGTCTGACGTGTTTTATTTGGCCTGCAGAGAGTTAAAGAACGTTTTTTAAATAGATGATATTTCATGTCTAGGTGATTTCCCACCAAAAATACAGACTCTTGGCTTCTTGAAAAATCCCAGATCTCACAACGTCAGGCCTGTGTTCCCACAGCTATCCATGCTGTCTCCAGTGTGCTACTGAGCCCTCCCGACTGTTGAGGAGAACCAGAGATGGACTCTTGTCAAAGCAGTGAAGAGAGATTTTATACAGAAACTATTGCAACAGAGGAAACAGACTTGTGCCCAGAACTGGGCTCAGTGGGATACAGTAAAGACAGATGCGGACTTACAGCCAAGAGTGGCAGGGAGTAGCCTATGGGTGGAAAATCACTAAGAGGAGGCCTCGACCTTACAGAAGACTCTTACTAAGAGCTGGCCAGGGTGATCAGATATCCAGGATAGAAGACGAGGAATTTGATCAGATTTCAAGAGCAGGAGGGCTTCTCCGTAAACTGACTTAGCAGGATTCTTGCTGAAACTGGGCTGTGCAGGCCTGGCAAGGACTGTGGCCAAGGTCGAAGCCTGAGAAGAGGTTTTAGAGGTCACAGAAAGCATCTTGTCACCACTTCACTTTGTTGCCTGACCCAGGGGATATCTGAAGCATTGCTTCCTGCTTTAAAGAGAGGGTGGATCTAAGACCTCCCTGATCATTTGGACTGTGGAGCACTTGTAATGGGCTGGTGTAATTGAGGGACTGGATTTTAAACCTGATTTCATCTGAATGAATTTAAACTTCAAAACCAGCAGTGTAAGCTATTTTGGTGTGACTATATTTCATGGTAACCATTGATTCCCATAAAATAGTATTGTATGCACTTTTCACTTTTTAAAAATATGGCTGCTAGAAAATTTCACATGACACACATGGTTCACATTCTGTTTCTGCTGGACAGTGCTGGCCTGTGGCTTCTAGGGCCTGGCCCTGATCCTAAAGAATGTGCAGACTCTGGAATGGGTCCCCATGAGGCCTTCCTTGTGCTGTTGAGACTTTATTTAATTCCCTTTTTTTGAGTATGGGCAAGATGTGTGACTGGCTGAAAACCAATAGACTATGGCAAATGTGATGGGCTATAACTCTTGCCGACGTTACATCATGGTTTTGCTGGCAGGCTGAGCTTGGAAGCAGGGCCTTCCCAAGACGAGCCTCCAGAGAGCCCAGCCCTGGCCAACACCATGATTGCAACCTTGAAGAGGGCTCAGCTAAGCCCTGCCCAGACTCCTGGCCCACAGAAACTGTGAGATAATCAGTGTAGGTTGTTTTAAGCCATTAAATGTAATTTATTATGCAGCAATAGAAAACATGTGACCAGGAAGGGTAGAGGCACATGGAGAACTTTGGAAATCCAGCAAAAGGAGGGTGCAGGATGGGAGGAGGGTGAGGACCGAAAAACTACCCATCCGATATTGTGCTCACCATCTGGGTGATGAAATAATTTATATACCAAACCCCTGACACAATTTACGCATGTTACAAAAGTGCATATTTACTCCAGAACCTAAAATAAAAGTTGGGAAGAAGGCTGGGAGCAGAGGCTCACACCTGTAATCCCAGCACTTTGGGAGGGCTAGGTGGGTGAATCACCTGAGGCCAGGAGTTCGAGACCAGCCTGTCCAACATGGTGAAAGCCCATCTCTACTAAAAATACAAAAAATAGCTGGGCGCAGTGGTGCACACCTGTAATGTCAGCTACTCAGGAGGCTGGGGCAGGGGAATCTCTTGAACCCAGGAAGTGGAGGTTGCAGTGGGCCAAGATCACACCACTGCCCTCCAGCCTGGGTGACACAGTAAGACTCTGTCTCAAAAAAAAAAAAAATGTTGGGAGAGAATAAAAAAGGCAATCTAGCAAAAGGGAAATCTGATGAGAGTAAATCTTAGCTGGTGTCACTTAAGTGTCCTGGTCCTTTGAATAAGCTGTTTCTCAGGTGCTGACTGATGTGGCTTTGGTGCTGATTAGCTGACTGTCCTCGGTGATGATTACTTGCATCCTACGCAGGTCTGCTTCAGGGAGAGGAAGTTCAGGTCCATCTGAGTTTTGAAGGTAAGCTCATTGTTTGTGAGAGTTAAGTGGCTGGGTCCATGTTACTGGGGTGTGGTTGAAGTTGGTCTTATCCTACTGCTTGCGGTGTGTTGGTGGTAGTTTTAATTAAATGTACCATGGAACAGATTGGGCCCCAGCCTCTGACAGATAGATTAATCATAGTGGCTGACAGATTGGCGTATGCATGGAAACATTTGCCAAAAACTTAATGTTGTGTAGAAACAAAAAGTAGAAATTGTTGGGAGATAATCCTCCATAGTTCTTCTGTGTTACTGTATATCTTGCAAGCAGAGAAAATGGCAGTGCTTCTTCTAGACCATCTTTTCCAGGAGATAGATAGATAGATAGATAGATAGATAGATAGATAGATAGACAGATAGATAGATATTTTTTTAGATGGAGTCTCACTCTGTGACCTAGGCTGGAGTGCAGTGGCATGATCTTGGCTCACTGCAACCTCCACCTCCCGGGTTCAAGGAATTCTCCTGCCTCAGCCTCCTTAGTAGCTGGGATTACCGGAGTGTGCCACCACACCCGGCTAATTTTTGTATTTTTAGTAGAGATGGGGTTTCACCATGTTAGGCTGGTCTGACCTCGTGATCCACCCGCCTCGGCCCCCCAAAGAGCTGGGATTACAGGCGTGAGCCACCATGCCCAGCCTTTTCCAGGATATTTGCATAGCACACAGCCTTGGGAGACACAGACAAACGTCTTCTTCTAGAGCAAAGCGCAGGTTTGTTTACAGCCTTGGAAGATGGACTTGCTGTTTCCCTTTAGAGCAAATATTACTTAGCTCAGGGCTCCTGTTTTGTTCTGCAGCTCACTGCCTTTGCCGTGTCACCTGCCCTTCTTATCTCCTCTGTGCTTGAGAAACTGGCACAGGACGTGATACTTTGGCTCCTGCTAACACTGTGAGTAACGTAGTTCTTTCTCTTGGAGCCATGCCTCTGACCTTCTGTCAGCATTCCGGGAACTGTGGCTGACTACCTTTTCAGCTTGCCTTCGTAGGTCTTGACAATTGTGTTGGATGGTAATAATAAAGTCAAAAGTTGTCTTTTGTGGAATGGAATTTAATTCACTTATGAGGTTTAATCCTCTAAACCTTTCCCAAAATAGGCTTGGAAGTCCATGTTTTTTTATTCCCTAGGGGCGGGGGCTATGATTTTTGCTTTGTTGGATAAAATTCCTCCCATTGATTTATAAAATATATGTATCAACAAGCAGTTCTTCCCAGGAGTGAGGTGATCACATCTTTTGCAGTGGCTTACTGGATTCACCTTTTCTGGGTCTCAGTTTTATTATTTCTAAAATGAAAAAATTGCCCAGGCGTGATGGCTCAACGCCTGTAATCCCAGCACTTTGGGAGGCCAAGGCGGGTGGATCATCTGAGGTCAGGAGTTCCAGACCAGCCTGGCCAATGTGGTGAAACACTTTCTCTACTTAAAAAAAAATACAAAAATTAGCCAGGCGTGGTGGTGTGTGGCTGTCATCTCAGCTCTTCAGGAGGCTGAGGCAGGAGAATCACTTGAACTCGGGAGCAGATGTGGCAGTGAGCCAAGATCACGACATTGCACTCCAGCCTGCACAACAAGAGCGAAACTCCATCTCAACGATAAACAAACAAACAAATAAATAAACAAACCTGGGTGACAAGCGAAACTCCATCTCAAAAATAAACAATTAATTGAAATAAAAATAAAATGAGAAAATTATATCTCTTAAAGGCCCTTTCAGCTACAGTGCCTCCAGGTGATATGAAAAATACCATCACTTTATTTATTCAGCAAGCTCTTGCCTTCTCCTTACTATGGAACAGGCACCAGTCTAAGTGTTTCTCAAATAATTCATTTAAACTAGGATGATACTAATAACTCCCTGCTGTAGGTGAGGAGACTGAGGTACAGGAGGTTAATCACTTGTCCAAGCTCATCCAGCTAGCAGGTGGCATAGCCGGGGTACAAACCTAGGCAGCCTTTGTGCTTGTGTCCATCATGCTGTGCCGTCTCCCATCTTGTCATTGAACAACTGAGTCAGTCTCCACTGTGTGTGAGGCACCTCCTGAGAATGCTGGAGGCCACAGGGGAGAATGAAGCTGGTCCTTGTTCTCCAGGGTCTTGGCACTAATGGGGAATTTTGTATTTTTCTCTCTGTGTGTGTGAGTGTGAGTTGTGTCTCAAAGATGGACTCCAATGTAAGCATTTGCATGTAAGAATGCCTTGTTAGAACGCAGAAGTATACATTAAGCGTAGGTTAAAGAATTGGTTCCAGTTTTTTTGTTTGTTTGTTTGTTTTTTTTTTGAGACAGAGGCTCCCTCTGTCTCCCAGGCTGGGGTACAGTGGTGCGATCTTGGCTCACTGCAACCTCCACCTCCTGGATTCAGGCAATTCTTCCGTCTCAGCTCCCAAGTAGCTGGGATTACAGGTGCATGCCACCATGCCTGGCTAATTTTTGTATTTTTAGTAGAGATGGGGTTTCACCATGTTGGTCAGGCTGGTCTTGAACTGCTGACCTTGTGATCCACCCATCTTCGCCTCCCGAAGTGCTGAAATTACAGGCGTGAGCCACCATGCCCGGCTGGTTCCAGGTTTTTAATTTGCTTATTTTAGACTGTTTAAATAAACCTTAGAGTTCTAATCTGAGGCAATACACTAGGTTAGACTCTTGCGGAGAACTACATAGACATAATTGGCCCAAAGTTCGACCAATACCTAAGATTAATACAATTGTATGTAGAAATTAAAGTAGTTAGGCTGATTCACATCCCTTAAAAATGGTTTTTGTCAACCCAGATCCCCTTTATGTATGTAAATATGAGCTTCTTGAGGATAATAATGGAATCTTTATTACCTGCTATTGCACCAAGGGCAGTGAGTTTTGCTATTTTATTCACTTAATGAATGTTGAGTGGGTGGCCAGTTCCACTTCACCATTTGCAAGCTGGGTCTCCAGAGCCCTGGAGAATCACCCTCAGGAGCTTCAGGGGACAGGCTTTCCTGCAGGAACTACTGACTCAAAGCCAAGGGAACAGACACCCTCACCTGTCACCACCCTGGGTCCAAAGGAGTGAGCGTTCTGCGGCAAGTGAGAGCTGAAGCTGGCACAGTGGGTGGGAAAGAGGGACAAGGGAATCAACGCCCTTGCTTCTCCTACTGCCCACTGGCCTTCTGCCAGTCCTCCTACTCGAATACAGAGGACCTGACAACTCGAATGCAGAGTGATGGGGAAATATTGAGGAGAGGGAGAGAAGCGGAGGAGAGCCAGCATGCTGGAGTCATACTCAATTGCAGCATGCCCTGTCTAACTCACTACCTGCGAAAACATTACATTTTCCTCTAGCAATTATATTACCATGCATATTATTTTTTTATTTTTATTTTTCATTTTTTTGAGACAGAGCCTTGCTCTGTCATCAGGCTGGAGTGCAGTGGCCACCCCCACCTCCTGGGTTCAAGTGATTCTCCTGCCTCAGCCTCCCGTGTAGCTGGGACTTCAGGTGCGTGCCACCACGCCTAGCTAATTTTTGTATTAACAAAATTTAGTAGAGACGGGGTTTCACCGTGTTGGCCAGGATGGTCTCAATCTCTTGACCTTGTGATCTGCCTGCCTCAGCCTCCCAAAGTCCTAGGATTACAGGCATGAGCCACTGCACCCAACCCACCATGCGTATTATTTTATGAAAACCCAAAACATGTTCTAGGTGTGTTCGAGTTATCTGATGTGTACATTGCTAAGAACTTACACAAAGTACTGAGTTTAAATTATCAGTAGGTGGTGCTGCTGAGATTGCCTCTGGAAAAATCCAAACTAGTCATTTAATGGAAAATGATCTAGACTTCAGACAGGTTATTTGGGGGAAAAAATGTAACATTGCAGGACAGTTTATGATGCACTGTTTTTCCATGACGTCTGGAATGCACTGGTTTTTATAATTTTATTTCCTTAATATATGGGCCATTCTGGGTTTGCTCAACAATCAAAAGAGCAGCAGCTGATGTTTCTCTGCAGAAATAGGTTGGTCATGCTGTAGGCCGTATGCTAGACAAGGGGTAGCTGTTGCCTTTGTGTCTTAATTTTCTGTTAGATAGTCACATAATGAATCATAATGTGTATCAAGATTTTAAAAATGGTTTCATTTGAATTTTCTGGAGAAGAAAATTAGATGCAAAGAACTTCAGAGCCGCGTCTTCTGACAGTATCAGAAGTGAGCCCGCATGGTGCCATTTTCCTACCAACCCTCATGAAATAGACACTACAGGCCTTTACCAACAGAAATAGGCCCACGAACGTTGTTTTGGCCAGACGCGGTGGCTCACACCTGTGGTCCCAGCAGTTTGGGAGGCTGAGGTGGCTGGATCACCTGAGGCCGGGAGTTTGAGACCAGCCTGACCAACATGGAGAAACCCCATCTCTACTAAAAATACAAAATTAGCTGGGTGTGGTGACACATGCCTGTAATCCCAGCTACTCGAGAGGCTGAAGCAGGAGAATTGCTTGAACCCGGGATGCGGAGGTTCACTACGCCCAGCTAATTTTTGTATTTTTAGTAGAGGGGTGCTTCACCATGTTGGCCAGGATGGTCTCGATCTCTTGACCTCATGATCCACCTGCCTTGGCTTCCCAAAGTGCTGGGGTTACAGGCATGAGCCACCGTACCTGGCCAAGATTTTGTTTTTTTAAAAGAGATAGGGTCTTGCCATGTTGCCCAGACTGGTTTTGAACTCCTAGGCTCAAGTGATCCTCCTATCTCAGTGTCTTAAGTAGCTGAGACTGTAGGAATAGCACACCACTACCCACAGCTCCAGTCATTCAAATTTTTAAAATTGTTGAGACTAGTAGGTTTATTAGTAGCCTGAATCAATCTATCAACAGTCTAATTCTGGCCTTGTAATATAGGTTCAAGGTATCATTGTCATTACAGAGGAGGGGCATATAGATTAATTTAAATACCTTGAGTCAGACTATACATAAATTTTGAAAATGGAAGTTATTCCTGGGCCACTACTTCTGTGGTGTTGATTTAAACTGTTACATTTTGTTTACTTCTGTAATTAGAATGATGACTAGGTATTTACATTAAATTGGTTTATCCATGCTTAAATAATATAGGAACACAAAATATACCCAAATGAAGTGGCGAGACACAGTTTTAAAAAATATACATGCAAATGATTGAAAAATGTAACTAACTGGGCCGAACTCACAACTGATGCCTATAATCCCAGCACTTTGGGAGGCCAGGTGGGCGGATCATGAGGTCAAAAGATCAAGACTCTTCTGGCCAACATGGTGAAACCCCCTCTCTACTAAAAATTAGCTGGTCGTCGTGGCTTAAATCTGTAGTCCCAGCTACTCGGGAGGCTGAGACAGGAGAATTGCTTGAACCCGGGAGGCGGAGGTTGCAGTGAGCCAAGATTGCACCCCTGCACTCCACCCTGGGTGCCAGAGTGAAACTGACTCAAAAAAAAAAAGTACCTAATTTTTGGTATGTTTTAATTTATTTCACATTGTTTCGTTTTAGCAATGATACAATGGTGAAAATAGAATTCAGCAGCTGTTTAAACACGAGCAGGATCTAACAAGGAGTAAGTGGGCAGAACGTGGTTAACCGAACAGGCTGGACTGCTGTCTTTTGAAAGGTCTGTTTACAGGTTCCCACAATTTCCAGAACTGACAAGAGTGTCTCACTGTGCCTAAACAGTTCGCATGAATGCTGTGGTTTATGCTGAACACCGGCTTTCCTGCTGGCAGTCTGGGATTTTGGTGGGTTCCGGGCAGAAGATGCCTAAGTGACCAGTGCTCAGTAAAAACCATGGGAACTGGCCAGGCACAGTGGCTCATGCCTGTAATCCCAGCACTTTGGGAGGCCGATGCAGGTGAGTCACCCGAGGTCAGGAGTTCCAGACCCACCTGGCCAACATGGTGAAACCCCGTCTCTACTAAAAATACAAAAATTAGCCGGGCACGGTGGTGGGTGCCTGTAGTCCCAGCTACTCAGGAGGCTGAGGCAGGAAAATTGCTTGAACCTGGGAGATGGAGGTTGCAGTGAGCCAAGATGGTGCCACTGCACTCTAGCCTGGGCAACAGGGCCAGACTCCATCTCAAAAACAAAACAAAACAAAAAAACAAACCATGGGCACTGAGTCTCTGAGGAACTTTCCTTGTGGCTACATTTCATGTGTTGTCATGACTCATTGCTGTGGGAACTAAGCATGTCCTATTTAACTCAACTGGGAGAGGACCCATGCAAACTGATAGCCGGTTTCCCATGGACCTCACCCCATGTACCATTTCCCTTTGCTGATTTTCCTTCAAGTTCTTTCAGTGTAAAAAAATCATAGCCCTGAGCACAATCATATCTGACTCCTGTAAGTCCTAGAAAATTATTGAAATGGATAGTGGTCTTGGGGTTCCCCCAACACAAGATACTCTCACCACCGTTAAGGAAGTAAAATGAATAAGGGAAAATTTGAAACTACAGCACAAGGTTAGGATGTAAGCATGGTAAGAAGAAATAGGGACCAATATTGCTTGCAGCTGGGTAATTAGATCTAGTCTTCAGTTATCTCCGTGTTTTGTAGCCAAGTTAGTGTATTTTGATTAGGACATTTGAAAGAATCCAGCTAGGCTAGCGTTAAATGAAATTATGGGAGGCTATTATTTTGATCTAGGCTCCCCACAGATCAGACTAAACCCAAATGCAGCCACTGGTTCAAAGTGCCATGTCATCAAACTGAACTTCGAGAAGTTTTCCAAAAATATGGAGATTATAGCAGCCAGTCAGAAGGGACCCCGTGTACCTGAGCCAACATGCTAAGGAAGCCCCCTCTGATGTAACCTTATGAAGAAAGTAACTTCTAAAAGACCAATCTGCTATTCGTTTCTTATTTCTACTTTCTTCAGCCCTTTCTGTCTATACAGCCCGTCTCTTCTGCTCTACTCATCAAGGCTCTTATTCTATTTAATAGAATGAGATGCTGTCCCGATTCGTGAGTTGCAAATAAATGCCAGTTCAATTTTTAAATGAATTTTATTGTAATTTTTTTTTTTCTGAGACAGGATCTCACTCTATTTCCCAGGCTGGAATACGGTGGCATGAGACCCTGTCTCTACTACATAAAAATTAGCCAAGTGGTGGTTAAGGTGGTGGTATGTACCACCTAAGTCCCAGTTACTTAGGAGGCTGAGGTGGGAGGATGACTTGAACCTAGAAGTTCAAGGCTGAAGTGAGCTAGGATTGCACCACTATACTCCAGCCTGGCAATAGAGTGAGACATTGTCCCTGGGCACCGTGGCTCACATCTGTAATCCCAGCACTTAGGGAGGGTGAGGCAGGCAGATCACCTGAGGTCAAGAGTTCGAGACTAGCCTGGCCAACATGGTGAAACCCCGTCTTTACTAAAAATACAAAAAAAATTAGCTGGACGTGGTAGCAGGGGCCTATAATCCCAGCTACTTGGGAGGCTGAGGCAGGAGAATCGTTTGAACCCAGGAGGCAGACGTTGCAGTCAGCTGAGATCATGCCACAGCACTCCAGTCTGGACAACAGAGTGAAACTGTGTCAAGAAAATACATATATATTTATAGACATCAACTCAAAAATTGTGATGAAAACCAAACCAAGCCAAACCTGCACCACCCAGTGGAGTTAGGAAGCACTGCATGTAGGCAAATCACTTGGAAATTTGAACTTTTATCTACAGTGATCCCATTAACTGCACAATGATCATTTTTGCTTATTTTGTGAATCTATGGTGGGCAGGACTACTAATAGTTATTTCAAGATAGTTGTTTAACTTACGTAAGGAAGAATTGGAGAGTTTCAAACTTATCAAGCCCTTGACAGTGAAGATGTGGGGAATTTAGGTTAAAGCATCCTTGTGAACTTCGGGCTGAATTTATGCTAATTGGTTAGGGCTATACCTACATTTTTGTCTGCTTAAATTTATTACTCTGGGATATCAAAAGGCTAACTTGTTTTAGTCCCTTGAGAAATAAAATTTGAGAATTGTTGCAAACAATGAAGTGACTTACTTTTTTCTGTTAATATTGTTTAAAAAAACTTTTTTTAGTTCATTTATACATTACACACAATTTGTATGATGACTTTACAGTGGAGTGGGAAATTTTAATTCACTTTCTCTTTTAAGATCTGGGAAATTTTAATGGAATGACATTTTAAGGGAGCATAATTATTTTTCTAAGTGAGGATTTCCTATACATTTTGTTAATTTCAAGAACAGCGTCACCAGTTATAAAAGGGCTATGAAGGTGAATATGCTGTCATCTTTGCTTTTACAAAGTTGCTGATTTGATAGCCAGACAGATGAAATGATATTTTTTCCTACTGTATGTATTTAGCATAATCTGGACTATGATAACATAAAATTGGTCACGGGGGCTTATATCAGATAGTAACATCATCTCACTAAATTCACTTCAAGTGATTTATTTGCTCACACCTGCGTACGATGATTAGCAACTCTGTGGAAATTTTAAATAAACAGTAAATCACGCCCAGGAACATACTTTCACTTCTTCCCTAGGCTAATGTACATTCAGCTCGATCCTAAGAGCAGTTTCACTGCCACTAGCTCCTGTCTTTTTGCACATCATAAAGTCATAGGAAACAAACCACGGATATGCCAGAACATTCCTGGCAGTTTGTACATTGTGTTTCACAGACCCTATGCTGAAAACAATGAACAAACCTTGAGATTACAAATGGTCTTACTAACAGTTTTGGAGACTCGATTTTTGACTTCCTGCCTGCAGGAAGGAAATGACAGTTGGAAGTGTGGAGAACAGGTGTTCCCCTGAACAGAACGATATCTTCTGCTTACTAAAATAAAAAACACTGCATCAACATTCCTACGTGGAAGTGAACTCTAACCACAGGACTCAGTCTTTTCACCACGGATCCAGCTTCAGAAACCCAAATCTGTTTCCTAGCAGGAAGTTGTTAAACCCAGCATTAAAGAGCAGCAAACTAAGGCGCAGAGTTCCTCGAATCAGTACTGGGTTAATCCAAGTAAAGAATTTGGGTGGATTGAAAATGTCCCCTTCCATGTCTTTCCAGTTACTGCAGTGCAATTGCATGGCAGATTCAACAGAGGACTTAGAAGGGCAGGAATCAGGATTGGAGAATTGGAGTAAACGGGTCCCAGCTGAAGGGTAGGTGATCTTAAACCTTCTTTCATCTCCCGTTGTCTTTGTCTCCAAGTCAGGGGCCTGGGATTATTTCCTCCCGGTAGCTTGGTGTTGGCATAATAGCATTCTTCTTCTTTGCCAAGCTTGCTAATTGCTCTGTCCCTCATGAAAGAACCTTCACTGCCTCCTAAACCTTTCTGTAATATTCAGGCAAATGACATCTTAAAAGGGCTGAAGATTGTCAGGCGCGGTGGCTCATGCCTGTAACCCAGCACTTTGGAAGGCTGAAGCGGGTGGATCACGAGGTCAGGAGTTCAGGACCAGCCTGGCCAAGATGGTGGAACCCTGTCTCCACTGAAAACTACAAAAATTAGCCGGGCGCGGTGGCAAGCGCCTGTAATCCCAGCTACCCAGGAGGCTGAGGCAGGAGAATTGCTTGAACCCAGGCGGCAGAGGTTGGAGTGAGCCCAGATTGTGGCACTGCACTCTAGCCTGGGGAACAGAGTGAGACTGTCTCAAAAAAAAAGGGCTGAAGACTCTGACATGACTGAAGGCTATGCCTTGGACCAGGCAAATACCAGATAGTCCTCGCCAGTCTGCTTCATTCATGCTGCAAACCCTTTAGGACATGTGTACTTTTTGAGGGCCCACAGATTGGAGGAGGCTGGGGAAGTATTGCAGCCTTCACATCTATGAAGGCTTGGTGAATGCTTGGAAAGGGTCCTAGTCTTTTTCAGCAGGCATACTGAGATGAATGAATTCTGCAGTCCACAGGGTCTTTGTCTTTTCTCTTTTACCTTGAGAACCCAAGGAGCTATGCTCTAAAGAAAACAGATCTGGTAGCTTTATTTGGAACCCATGCATTGCGAGGGTAAGGAGGACCGATCGAGGAAACTGAAGCCTGTAGACTGAGTGAATAGATTGAATTGAGAGTGATAGAATGTTATTCCTCCTTTGGAAATGTCAGCATGGGAGGCAGCATTCCCTTGGAATAAAAAGAGTTAACCATGATCAAATCCCTGCACATTGTCTTTGCTGCCTACTTCTCTCTTTTTTTCTTCTCTTCCTAATTCTTGTTTCTTAAAAAAAATTTCTAATTTTTATTCCTAACTCACCACTTCTCTCTCTCTTTGAGCAGGGAAGAGGACAGGGTCTTACTCTGTTGCCCAGGTTTGGAGTGCGGTGGCACAATCATGTCTCAACATCCTGGGCTCAAGCAAGACTCCCTCTTCAGCCTCCTGAGTAGCTGGGACTACAGGTGTGCACCACCATGCCCAGATAATTTTTGTATATTTCATAGAGATGGGGTTTTGCCATGTTGCCCACATTGGTCTTGAATTCCTGGGCACAAGCGATCCACCCACCTCAACCTCGCAAAATTGTGGGATTACAGGCATGAGCCACTGTGCCTGTCTGTCTCCACATCTCTTATACTTCATGTACGCATTCCTTCCTTCCAGGAATATGTATTAGGGGACTGTTGTGTGCTAAGCACTACACTGAGAAATGAGGATACACAGATGAAAAGCAGATGCTCTCTGCGTCCCAGGAGCTCATGGTTTTATAGGGGACCCAGTATATAAACGAATGATATAAGGATATTATAGCATTCAAAGCTGTTTTGAGGCCAGGGACGGTGGCTCACGCCTGTAATCCCAGCACTTTGGGAGGCCTAGGCAGACGGATCACTTGAGGTCAGGAGTT
This sequence comes from Cacajao melanocephalus, assembly GCA_963573385.1. Lineage (NCBI taxonomy): Eukaryota > Metazoa > Chordata > Mammalia > Primates > Pitheciidae > Cacajao > Cacajao melanocephalus. The sequence goes on along the minus strand of CAUYLG010049417.1, from coordinate 37,087 downwards.
TAAGACCAGCCTGGCCAACATGGCGAAACCCCATCTCTACTAAAATACAAAAATTAGTTGGGCATAGTGGGGGATACCTGTAATCCCAGCTACTCAGGAGGCTGAGGCAGGAGACTCGCTTGAACCCCGGAGGCGGAGTTTGCAGTGAGCTGAGATTGTGCCACTGCACTCCAGTCTGAGTGACAGAGCAAGACTCTGTCTCAATAAAAAAAGGTGTTTTCATTTGAAAAAATGCCTGAGAGTGAGAATCTGATTGACCTGATTTATGCCAGGCTCCATATGGCTTGCTGGACACTCTCTAGCTCAGGGCCCATTCATTCAAGGAGATGTGGCTGGTGAAGGGACATGGACTGTGGGTGGGTCACCCTTCCCAGCCCTAACTTGCCCTGTGTACTTACTCCACCAGTGTCTTCAGGTCTTTCCGGGGCACTTGTGCTATCTCGCTAGGCAGAGTATGAGTTAACAGGGACTGCCACGGTCTGCACATAGGAAGTGATGAATGGACAATGTGAACACGCTCAACTGTTTCTTTACATGGAGTTAGGCTCATGGCGGGCAGAAAGCGAGACTCACAGCCTTCCTCCTCAAGAAAGCACAGCCAGTGACCAGAGCATTCCAGGAGGTAGAGAACACCGGTCACAGGTCATGTCACATGAATGCTAACACTCTTGGTGTTATCTTTAAAGATAAAGTTGGCCGGAAGCAGTGGCTCACACCTGTAATCCCATCATTTTGGGAGGCTGAGGTAGGTGGATCGCTTGAGGCCAGGAGTTCGAGACCAGCCTGACCAGTGGTGAAACCGTGTCTTGACTAAAAATATAAAAATTAGCCAGGTGTAGTGGTGGGTGCTTGTAATCCTAGCTACTAGGGTGGCTGAGGCAGGAGAATCACTTGGACCCAGGAGACAGAGTTTGCCGTGAGGTGAGATCGCACCATTGAGCTCCAGCCTGGGCGACAGAGCGAGACTCTGTCTCAAAAAATTAAAAAATAAAGGTAAAGGTGAAGAAAGATTATGAACCAGAGGAATGTTACAGGTGAGAAATAGAAAGCTAGTGTCAGTTTTAAATTCTTATGAATGGAAATAAAAATTGAGCATTCAAAATGGAATTATAGACCTGGGCAAGAGACTGCTTTTTCAAGAGCCAAGCTATTTTTATTCAATAACTCTCTTCAAATGCTCAATAATTCCTATTCATACACAAAATTTGTAGCAGAAGTTATGATTCAACAGAGTGCTAGCGACTCAAGATGGAGTGTTAGGTTAAAATATAATTCATATGCAGTATCATTTAAATAGGCATTTGATACTGACAATTGATGTCAATGATAGGCTATTAGAAGTAGTTGATGACGGGGTGTGGTGGCTCATGCCTTTGATCCCAGCACTCTGAGAGGCTGAGGCAGGCGGATCACCTGAGGTCAGGAGTTTGAGAGCAGCCTGACCAACATAGCAAAATCTGTCTCTACGAAAAATGCAAAAATTAGCCAGGCATGGTGGTGAACATCTGTAGCCCCAGCTACTCGGGAGGCTGAGTCAGGAGAATCGCTTGAACCCGGCAGACAGACGTTGCAGTGAGCCGAGATCACACCACTGCAGTCCAGCCTGATGACAGAGCGAGATTGCACCTCAAAAGAAAGAAGTAGTTGACGACAGAACTGCTGCTCAGATGGGTCTCCACCCCATCCTTCGTATTTTATCACTGTTCTTCTGAGTCTCTTCTTTGGCTTCAAAGAACTTCTGCTGAACTTGAATGGATTCAAAATCCAAGTTTAAATAAAATAACTAGATGGCTTGAAGAAGGAGCTGACTAATTGTCCTGCGGTGGGAGGGCAGAAGGCACCCATTCTCAGGGCCACACCAGGAGCCTTCGATGCACCCCGGAAGTGTGATAGTGCAGAATCCCTTCTGCCAAGGGCCTTGAGAGAGAGAAGCCTCGAGAAATACGGTCTGCATCAGTGTGACAGCAGGCACAGGGAACGCCACAGAAGGGACGGGGCTCAACGTCTGCTAGTGTGATGCCCCCCTCATCACTCCCGCTCCATTTGTGATGAACAAAGGATTACTGTGTTCAGAAAACCTTGCTTTTTCACTGCCAGCCACACACACCCCCCAAATCCTTAACGGGACACTACATTATGACCCCAACCTATTTTATTGTTGTTGTTGCAGGGTCTCACGTTGTTGCCCAGGCTGGAGTGCTGTGGCACGATCACAGCTCACTGCAGCCTCGACCTCCCAGGCTCAAGCAATCCTCCCACCTCAGCCGCCGGAGTAGCTGAGACCACAGGCACACCACACTGTGCCTGGCTAATTTTTTGTATTTTTTGTAGAGAAGGGGTTTCACCATGTTGCCCAGGCAGGTCTCAAACTCCTGGCCCCTCAAGCTATCAACCCACCTTGGCCTCCTAAAGTGCCAGGGTTACAGGTGTGAGCCACTACACCTGGCACCCACATGCTGTTTTTCTAACATTGCCTTCTCCTGTTTCCTGCTGTGCCACACCAGATTCCCATGAACCACTGCAGCATCCTTGGCTCTGTCTGAAATGTCACTGACACCGCAGTACCCCTGTCCATCCTGACCATGCTTACGTGCCCATCCCCTTCCCACAACCCCAAGGTGAAGCAAGGTGAAGTTCCCCCAGGTATCACCGCGGTGCTTTGTTTACGCTTCTGACCTCAGTTTTTTGTTGTCCTCAGTTTGTCTCCTCTGTTGGACCTCAAGCACTTTTAGGCCAGGATCTTCTGTCTCTCACTGATCTTCACATCCTAACACACACTAAAATGCTCATTGTAGGTGCTCAGATAGGTTTTTCTTTTTTTTGAGACAGTGTCTTGCTCTGTTGCCCAGGCTGGAGTGCAGAGGCATGATCTCAGCTCACTGCAACCCCAGCCTCCTCGGTTCAAGTGATTCTCCTGCCTCAGCCTCCCAAGTAGCTGGGGTTACAGGCGTGTGCCACCATGCCCATCTACATTTTGTATTGTTTTTGCTTTTGAGATGGAGTTTTGTTCTTGTTGCCTAGGCTGGAGTGCAATGGCGCAATCTCGGCTCACTGCAACTTCCGCCTCCCAGGTTCAAGCTACTCTCCTGCCTCAGCCTCCCGAATAGCTGGGATTACAGGCATATACCACCACTCCTGGCTATATATATATATATTATATACATTATATATTATATAAAATATTATATTTATATATTTTATATATTATATAAATATATTTATATGTTTTATATATTTATATATTAAATATTATATTTATATATTTTATATATTATAAAATATATAAATATAAATATTTTTTAAGTAGAGATGTGGTTTCACCATGTTGGTCAGGCTGATCTTGAACTCCTGATCTCAGGTGATCCACCTGCCTTGGCCTCCCAAAGTGCTGGGATTATAGGCATGATCCACTGTGCCTGGCCTTAATTTTTGTATTTTTTCGTAGAGGCAGGGTTTCGCCATGTTGGCCAGGCTGGTCTTGAACTCCTGATCTCAGGTGATCTACCTGTCTCGGCCTCCCAAAGTGCTGGGATTACAGGCGTGAGCCCCCATGCCTGGCTTCAGCTATGTTTTTCGAAGGAAGGATACTCATGGAGACAATTGTTGTCTTTTAAATGTTTGATATGCGCTTGAGCTAGCTACAGATAGCTCTTAATGTGTTAGTCCTGATAACAGGTTTCTAATGTCACCATTTTAGTTTGCTGAGCAGCAAAGCAAAAATAACATTAATCTGTGTTATTTGACAACTAATGCACAATAACGAATGAATATCTTAAGTATCAGGGAGAATCCTGGTGAAAAAGTTGACAAAGTGAATTCACCCTCCCTTTTCAAGCAGTTGAAAGGGAGGGGTAGTTTTCCAAGATGAAGACTTAGGTTTGAGTATCTTTCTGCCTGAATTTGCTTTTATGTAAAAATAGAGGATTTGATTCTATCTATTCCCCTTTAACTCTAAAATTATATTATTCCAGCAGTTTTACTTAACAAGAGTTGACTATTACACAAACGGTTCTGTGCTAACATTAGCAATAAACACATTTTTAAACCCTGCTTTTACCCATGCTCCCAGGCATGCTCTAGAGTTCATTTGACTTCTAATAATGGAAGTGCAAATACATTGAGTGATCACTTCCACAACAGTCCTGTTCCTTTAAGAGATCACGGTTGTTAAGTTAGAAGATTATTGAACCATATGAGGGTCAATAAAGGAATAAAAAGTCACTGGTTAGTGAGTCGAGGACAAGGAACTTGATCCCAGTTCAGTGTCTGTGGAGCCGTATGCTGCCCACAGTCAGAGAGAGTCCCAGGTCCGTGGCAGCTTGCTTTTCCTCGGGATGGCTTCTGGAAGGCTCATTAAGTTTGTGGTTTTTGAGCTCCTAGAGTTTGCTGCTTTCTCTGTCCCTACACTCGTGATCACGGAACAGTTTGCCACCGCCTACCAAGGAACAAGGGCCAGATCTGAGAACACACACTACTGGCTGATCGTCTCCTGTTCTATTGCCTATGTTGCGTTGGTGACTCTACTGATATGGGTTCCTGTAAAAGTTCTCCTGCACAAGAAACGTTATCTTTACAAAAAGATCAAAGGATGGTAAGTAAAAGAATTTTCTTTTTCAATATGGAGTCTTGCTCTGTTGCCCAGGCTGGAGTGCAACCTTGGCTCACTGTGACCTCCGCCTCCCAGGTTCAAGTGATTCTCTTGCCTCAGCCTCCAGAATAGCTGGGATTACAGTTGCATGCCACAGTGCCTGGCTAATTTTTGTATTTTTAGTAGAGACAGGTTTTTGCCATGTTGGCCAGGCTGGTTTTGAACTCCTGACCTCAAGTGATCCATCTGCCTCGGCCTCCCAAAGGGCTAGGATTACAGAAGTCAGCTACTGCACCTGGCCCATAAAATAATTTTTTAGCACAGAATCCCCATAATGAGTTCAAAGATACATTTGTTTGTTGTTTGTTTTTGTTGAGATGGAGTCTCGCTCTGTTGCCCATGCTGGAGTGCAGTGGCCCAGTCTTGGCTCACTGCAACCCCTGCCTCCTGGGTTTAAGTGATTCTCCTGCCTCAGCCTCCTGAGTAGCTGGGATTACAGGCACGAGCCACCACGCCCGGCTAATTTTTGTATTTTTAGTAAACTGGTCTTGAATTCCTGACTTTGTGATTGGCCTGCCTCGGCCTCCCAAAGTGCCGGGATTATAGCGTGAGCCACTCTGCCCAGCCATTTGTTGTTTGTTTTAACTTTTAAGTCAAGTGGTACAAGCCCAGGTTTGTTACATAGGTTAACTTGTGTCATGGGGGTTTGTTGTACAGATTATTTATCAGGGTTGAACCACCACGTCCAGCTAATTTTTGTAGTTTTAGTAGAGACGGGGTTTCCATGTTGGCCAGGCTGGTCTCGAACTCTTGACCTCAAATGATCCACCCTCCTCTGCCTCCCATAGTGCTAGGATTACAGGAGTGAGCCACCGTGCCTGGCCCATAAAAGAGTTCTTTAGCAGGGAGTCCCAGTGATACTTTCAGATACGTTTGTTTGTTGTTTGTTTTAACATTTAAGTTTGGGGGTACAAGCCCAGGTTTGTTACATAGGTTAACTTGTGTCATGGGGGTTTGTTGTACAGATTATTTCATCACCCAGGTATTAAGGACATCCATGTCCCTGCAAAGGACACAATCTCATTCTTTTTCATGGTTGCATAGTATTCTATGGAGTATATATACCACATTTTCTTTATCCAGTCTATCACTGATGGACATTTAGGTTGATTTCATGTCTTTGCTACTGTGAATAGTACTTCATCGAACATATGGGTGCATGTGTCTGTGTAATAGAATGATTTCTATTCCTTTGGGTATACACCCAGTATTGGGATTGCTGGGTCAAATGGTATTTCTGTCTTTAGGTCTTTGAGGAATCACCACACTGTCTTCCCCAACGGTTAAACTAATTTACACTCCCACTAACAGTGTATAAGCATTCCTGAAAGATACGTTCTAAGGTACTATGGGTAAGGATGTGAGCAGAGCATAAGTATATAATGTGAGATTGATGGAAGGTTAGAATTGCTGCTTCTGTAAATGTATGGATGTTATGGTATCTTCTATCATTTTTCTACAGTCATTTATACTGAGTGATAATAACACAGGACATGGGTTAGTAAGACTGGAGTTGGTGCCAGTTCATGCTGCCCTGAGTAGTAAATGTTGGACCTGATTCTCCTGTACATTATACTGTATAAACTTATCTGAGTCAGCGTATACAAGTCATCATCACAAGACAATAATGTAGAATTTTAATTTTGCATAAAACTGAAAGTAATGTCTACTTTTAATTATTTACATTGCATTTTGCAGGCCTAAGGCATACGTTGACCATTAACTAAGTTTTCGTAAAACAACTGTTCCCTTAGACTTTTAATTTACTTATTTATTTATTTTGAGACAGGGTGTGGCTCTGTTGCCCAGGCTGGAGTGCAGTGGCATGATCACTGCTCACTGCAGCCTCGACCTCCCCAGTGGTCTCAGGTGATCCTCCCACCTCGGCCTCCTGAGTAGCTGGGACTACAGGTGCGCAGCACCATACCCGGCTAATTTGTGTTTTTCTAAAGATGAAGTTTTGCCATGTTGCTCCAGCTAGTCTCAAACAATCCACCCATCTTGGCCTCCCAAAGTGCTGAGATTACAGGCGTGAGCCACCAAAGCTGGCCTACTTAGACTTTAAAAATAAGTAATTTACTATGTTGGTAAATTCTATTACTCTTGTTGGAGAGGAAAGTACTTCGATAACAATACAGAGATATTTTAAATAAACCAGTATTTAGCATTGATTTAACTGGCAGCTTAGCTAATGGTGCTACTGATCCACATAAAGGTATCAGGAACAGAGAGTCTCTGATATCAATGTATTTTTCCTTTTAGAGCTTCACATATGATTCTTACTCATCTGGGACCTCTCTGTTTTCTTTGATAAGTTCATTTTTCTTGCACACTGATGTTTTATTTTATTTTATTTATTTATATGAGACAGTTTCACTCTTGTTCAGGCTGGAGCGTGGTAGTGAGATCTCTGCTCACTGTAACTTTCACCTCCCAGGTTTAAGTGATTTTACTGCCTCAGCCTCCCGAGTAGCTAGGATTACAGGCACCTGCCACCACTCCCGGCTAATTTTTTTTTTCTTGTATTTTTAGTAGAGACAGGGTTTTACCATGTTGGCCAGGCTGGGCTTGAACTCCTGACCTCAGGTGATCCGCCTACCTCAGTCTCCCAAAGCATTGGGATTACAGGTGTGAGCCACTGTGCCCTGCTGATGTTTCATTTTGAAAGTGAACAACATAGATCACATGTGAACAGTGAGTTACTAGGAATTTGCACATACGCACCGGCAGAAATGTACAAATAATAGACGCTGCACTAGAGCTAGAAATATCATTACTGCAGTTGGGAGGATGCTGAAGGTGAGCTGACACGTGAAGTTCGTGACACCCTCTTTAGCTACTGATCCTGGATGTGGCCCCTCCTGCGAACCTCGCTGGGAGACTTTCATTTTCCCGGGAGCAGGGGTCTTAAGGGATTTCTGGAAATAAAGCATTTTGCTGTTGACACTGCTTTTATCAGTAGGGTTTAGAGGCTTTCCAGACCTTAACCAGAGCACCAAGGTCACCTAAGGGGTAGCTGGGAGCCGGACTGGGCCCTGCACCTCTCACACCCTATAGGAGTGGCTTTGACCATCCGAGACTCCTGCCTGGGTTGGAATTTTGAGGGAATGGCAGAAGGTTCAAATGACAACAGGAATAAACCAATGGAAAACTGGCCCACCACTGCTCAGGAAAAAGCTCTTGGGTTTTTTGTGTTTTGGTTTTTTGTGTTTACATTGACTCAAATCTCTGGGACTCTAGATTCTGAATGTCATTTAGGCAGCAAACCTTCCCATATAACTTACTGTTATTATTACTAGGCTGTTGTAATTCATTCTTTACCGATCGTTGATTATATGCCATGTAAGTACTGATCTGAGGTGGTGCAGAAATATGTACTTCTTAGCTGGGTGCAGTGGCTCACACCTGTAATCCCAACACTTTGGGAGGCCAAGCTGGGAGGACTGATTCAAGCCTGGAGTTAGAGACCAGCCAGGGCAACATAGTGAGACCTCATTTCTACAAAACATTACAAAATCGGTGTGGTGGTGCATGCCTGTAGTCCCAGCTGTTCAAGAGGATGGCTTGAGCCCAGGTGTTGGAGCCTGCGGTGATCTATGACTGCACCACTGCACTCCAGCCTGAGCAACAGAGTGAGACCCCATCTCTGAAAAACAAAAACAGAGAGAAATATCTACTTCACCTCATAAAGTAGATTTTTTTTTTTTTTTGAGAAGGAGTCTAGCTCTGTCACCCAGGCTGGAGCGCAGTGGAGCGATCTTGGCTCACTGTAACCTCTGCCTCCCAGGTTCAAACAATTCTCTTGCCTCAGTTTTCTGAGTAGCTGGGATTACAGGTGTGCACAACCACACCCGCCTGATTTTTATATTTTTAATAGAGTCGGGTTTTTGCCACGTTGGCCAAGCTGGCCTCGAACTCCTGACCTCAGGTGATCCACCCACCTCAGCCTCCCAAAGTGCTGGGATTACAGGCATAAACCACTGTGCCTGGCCTAAAGTGGAATTTTTATAAGTTTATCGTTATTATTCCCAAGAGAAAACTGCTGATTAGAGAGGTTCAACAACTCTCCCCAAGTCAGTGAACTAGAGAGAGTGGAAAAGCCGGACTTTGGACCTAAGTCCGACTCCGTAATGGGTACCTCTAGCCACTATCCTAAACTGCCTCTTTGAAGGACAAGGTCCCAATCTCCTGGGGCAATTGAGATTAAGGCTTTCGTTTCTGCTCTTAGTGCACGTGGTATACCAGTAACCTTTGGTGTCTGCTCAGATTTTGTTTTGTACATCTGGCCCAGGCGCCTCCCCTGTGCTAAAGTGTTTTGGGTTGTCATAGCTACATCTCTCAGTGATTTCTTTTGGGAAACAGACTTCCCAGTCTTTAGTTTCTGTTTGTGGGTGTGGCTGGCCACACATGTTTTAAATAGACAGTGAACAGGTTATCTGTAATTTCAGGGAAACTGAAACTGTTTCTTCCTGGCCAATTTCATGAGCATTATCATATAGTTATCTTTTACTGGCATAGAAGAGAAGCAGTAGCCACTGAGAACTGTTCGAGGAGCTTTACACCTTCCGTACTATTGAGTTTAAGATTTGCAACAACTCAGTAAAGCACAGATGATAGTGTTCTCATTTTATAGACAAAGAAACTGTAACTTAGAGTAATTAACTTTGTCAACTGATAAAGCTGGCAGGTGGAGCCAGGCATGGTAGCTCACACCTGTGATCCTAAGACTTTGAGAGGCAAAGGTGGGAGGATCACTTGAGTGCCTGAGTTCGAGACCAGCGTAGGCGACATAGTGAGACCCTGTCTCTACAAAAAAATTAAAAAATTAGCCAGGCATGTTGATATGTGCCTGTAGTCTCAGCTACTCCAGGAGCTAAAGGGTGAGGATTGTTTGAGCCCTGGAGATCAAGGCCACAGTGTGTTGTGATCATGCCACTGTACTCTAGCCTGGTTGACAGAGCAAAACCCTGTCTCAAAAAAAAAAAAAAAAAGAAAGAAAGAAAGAAAAAGAAAAAGAAAAGAAAAAAGAAAGCTAGGTAATGGGGGGAGCTACGATTTGTGAGCCTGGGTCTGTCTGATTCCATGCAACTTCCTCTATGGCATGCAAGTTTCTTTTACTTTAGTCTTTCTGATTTTGAATGCCAAGTGTGTTTCAAGAAAAATACAATATGTTTTGTTTGATGTTTTTTGGTTCTTTTTTGGGATGGTGTCTCACTCTGTCGCCTAGGCTGGAGTGCAGTGGCACGATCTCGGCTCACTGCAACCCTTGCCTCCAGGGTTCAAGACATTCTCTCGTCTCAGGCTCCCAAGTAGCTGCATTGCAGGCTCGTGCAACCACGCCCTGCTAATTTTTGTATTTTCAGTAGAGACAGGGTTTCATTATGTTGGCCAGACTGGTCTCCAACTCCTGACCTCAAGTGATCCACCCACTTTGGTCTCCCAAAATGCTGGGATTACAAGCGTCAGACACCAGGCCTGGCCAGGAAAATGTGATGCTTTAACATATGTTTCTTCCAGACGTGTATTAGGTATTATAATAAATGGGGCAGTACATAGGGTGTCATATCTTGATTGCTACATGAAGATGATGCAAAAATAATTGCTACTAGGGAAAATAAGGATTGAGTATATGAATTATTTTTGAGGAATAGTCAAATAGTTGTTTATGCGAAATTTCATAGATCCTGAACATCCATGATTTGATGTTGATGAGACTAATCTGAGAGCTTCCCTGAAGGTCCAGGCTGGTGTCATATGCCCCCTGAGACAGGTCTTCAGGAGAGAGTGAGTCATCAGTCAGTAAAGGGTGTGTCCCAGGAATATATGTAAAAGAAAGCTGGCCTGGATTCAAATCCTAGCTTTGACACTGACTGTGAGAACTTAAGTGTGTGTTATTTGAATTCTTTGAGCCTTGATTCTTTCATGAGAAAAACAGAGACAACTTAGTTTCTTTCTTAGAGTGTTGTTTTAAGAAACTTCCTAAGATCATGTATATAAAGTTCCTAGCATTGTACCTGGTCTGTAGTAATCACCCAATGAATCTAAGTGTTATGACCTCAGACTGAAGTTACTATTTTCATTGAAAATGTGATCGTGTTTAATCCTCAGAATGACTCTGAAAAGTGGTGGAAGTGACAATAAAACTGAAGGAAAATATATGTTGTCAGTAATATCTTTGATTTTGGAGAATTTTGTAGGTTTTTTTTATTGTTTGAGAAGAATGAACGCCAACATGGTGAGATAATTAGTATCTTAGACGTATTTTGCATTAATAGAGTTATTACATTTTATTTTATGTTATATTTGTGTTTTATTTTGTTACATTTTTCATTTCATTTTCTCACTAGACCTACATGCCAGTATTGTGAAGTTGACCAAGTAAACGTAATTCCCATTTTATAAGGGAGGAAACAATTTCAGAGAGCTTGAAACAGACACTAAATCAGTGCTGGAGTCTGAACTATAATCCAGTACCTTCCTCTACTCCTGTTAACACTTCCTGATTTTCCTGGAATTATGGCTCCATTGGGGTTTCACCATATTGACCAGGCTGGTCTCAAACTCCTGACCTTGTGATCCACCTGGCTTGGCTTCTCAAAGTGCTGTGATTACAGGTGTGAGCTACCACGCCTGGCCAATTTTGGGTGTTCTTTTGAGTCCTTTGGAGTACCGTTACTTCAGACCATGAACATACCAGGAATCCTGAGCAAGGCAAGTTTGAAAGACCCTAACATTTTGGGCAACATTTTACTTGGCTTAAGTTTTTAACATATTCCATGAGATTTTACTGTTGATACGCTTTAGGCAATGGTGGTGGTGATCATGGTAGTAGTAGCTGTTGTAGTTGTAGTAAAGTAAGAGCAAATATTTATTGAGCAATTACTATGTACCAAGTATAATTTTAAACACAATGTTTGTATTATCTTAGTTGATTTCCTAATCTGGATAGGCAAGAACAACGGTAGTCTCCACTTTACAAATGAGGAAATGGAGGCAGAGGGGTTTGAAGATCACAGAGCCAGTGAATAGTTGAGCCAAGACTGTCCCAAGGGAGCCTTGAGCCCCTTACTGCTCCGCACTTGTCCCCGCAACTGAAACACACAGCACTGTGGTATCTGTGCACTGCTGGACACACGGGCTAACGTGAAGGAAGTGGAGCTCACTTTTCAGCACCTCTGAGAGATCGTTAATAGGTAAGACCCCATTAACTAAACACTGCTGCTTAGCAGTTACTTCTCAGAACATTCCAGTTTCTCTTTTCTCTTTTTTTTCTTTTTTCTTTTTTTTTTAGATGGAGTTTTGCTCTGTTGTCAGGCTGGAGTGCAGTGACAAGATCTCTGCTCACTGTAATCTCCACCTCCTGGGTTCAAGGAATTCCCCTGCCTCTGCCACCTAAGTAGCTGGGACTACAGGTGCACGCCACCACATCTGGCTATTTTTGTGTGTGTATGTGTTTTAGTAGAGACGGGGTTTCACCATGTTAGCTGATCTCCTGATCGTCTCAATTTCCTGACCTCATGATCCACCCACCTCAGACTCCCAAAGTGCTGGGATTACAGGTGTGAGCCACCATGCCTGGCCTCCAGTTTCTGTTAGTGAATCTATTATCTATCATGTTTAACATTTTCTTATAGATTTACTGGCTATTTGTATTTTCTAAAAATCATATATTTTTGTTCTTGATCTCTTTTTCTGTTGGTATGCCCCTTTTTTTTTTTGCTACTGATTTATGAGTTCTGTAAACATTGAGAATGTTAATGTTTTAATTGTGCAATATCATCAAGCAATAAGGATGTTGAAATTGATGTAGCATACATTTCAGGGTTATCATTAGTCTTTTGGTTTTCCTTTGGTGTTTTTGATATAGAGAATGTTTAATTTTCACATAATTTAAGCTATCAATATTTCCTTTACAGTTTGGTCTTGGGCATTAGACATTAAAAGGATCAATAATTTTGTCATAGTTGACTACAGACTTTATCTTCCTTGCCCTACTATGTCCTGTGTATTAGTCTGTTCTCATTCTGCTAATAAAGACATACCTGAGACTGGGTAATTTATAAAGGAAAGAGATTTGATGGACTCACAGTTCCACATCGCTGAGGAGGCCTCACAGTCATGGCTGAAGGCAAATGAGGAGCAAAGTCACATCTTACATGGCGGCCGGCAAGACAGCATGTTCAGGGGAACTGCCCTTTATGAAACCATCAGATCCATGAGACTTGTTCACTATCACGAAAACAGCATGGGAAAGACCCGCCCCCATGATTCAGTTACCTCCCACCAGGTCCCTCCCATGATATGTGGGAATTCTGGGAGCTACAATTCAAGATGAGATTTGGGTGGGGACCCAGCCAAATCATATCACCCAGTAAACCAGCATGAATGTATTTACATTTTGTTTTCTCTCCTCATCCTATGCAAGAAGTCACCACATTCTGGTAATTCTTTCTCTTCATCTCTCTTGCATCAGCTTCTTGTTTTCCATGACTGTTTCTCTTATCCCAATTAGGCCCTCATTTCCAGACCATCAAAACTTGAGTTTCTGACCTGGTTCCTTCATATTTTCATATATTTAAATCCAGTGTCAGATCTGATTCGTCCTGATTGTTTTTATTCAAGGAAAAATGAAGACTGTTCCGTTAACTAGCACTTGGGCTCTGGCAACCTTCACTCACTGGTCTTCTTGCTTTTTGCTTTTCTCCTATCATTCCCTCCCAGTTCTTGTCAATAGAGTAATCCTCTTCTTAAAAAAAAGTTTTCTGGGGCAGGCTCAGTGGCTCACACCTGTAATCCCAGCACTTTGGGAGGTCGAGGCGGGTGAATCGCTTGAGGTCAGGAGGTGGAAACCAGCCTGGCCAACATGATGGAACCTCAAATCTACTAAAAATACAAAAATTAGTCCGGTATGGTGGCTTGTGCCTATAGTCCCAGCTACTCAGGAGGCTGAGGCAGGAGAATTGCTTGAACCCGGGAGACAAAGTTCCCAGTGAGCCGAGATCGCCCCACAGCACTCCAGCCTGGGCGACAGAGTGAGACTCTGTCTCAAAAAAAAAAAAAATTTTCTGCACTTCAGCCCCACCCCTTAAAAATCTCCTCTTTTCCTTACTTTTAAATCAAATACTAACATTACTTTACTGCATCCTAGAACTGGGCAAACCCTTAGTGTTCATCTACAAAATGATTTCTCACAATGCGAATAGATGAGAGCTTACCTCTGGTGCTACAGAGAACTCACTACTTTCTGTGGCTTTAATTAGTAGAATAGCCTTTCTTATTCCCTTATGTTGAAACAAAACCCATCACTATGAAACTCTCTTTCCCGTCTGCTTTGTAGACTTCACCTCCTCTGCCCTTTCTTTATAAACTAGTAAAATTTGACCGTGGCCGGGAGCTGTGTCCATCGCTGATTGGTTCCTCATTTCTGTTGCGTTTTGAGCACTCCCATCAGATCACATAATGTAAACTGCCACTTGTATGATGACAACTCCCCAAATTGTGTTTCCAGGGATGAGTTCTCTGAGCTTACTGTATCTGCATTAAACTTTTCCAACATTTGAAGGCAGTGGCATCATTCTGCCATCTCAACCACGCCACATCTCGCTCTGCTAAGTTTTCTCTTTTCCAATGGGCAGAGTTCCCTCGGCCCTTCCTATCCCATGATTTCTGGACTTTTTACTCTTTTGAAAGTCTCCTTGGGATGCTGGCTGGATTTTTAATGCCTGGATATTGTCTCACTGGCACCTTAATGTCCTCGAGATGCAGCTGCTGACTTCAGGTATTGATATAATGCTGTTGGCTTCAATTGCAACCATGTCACCTATTTCATAACAGAGTGTATGATTGACTAAATCTCCTAGTTTTACTAGAAATCCTCCAGGTTAACAGTGATCCATGAGTCAACTCTATAGGTTTGTTTAAATGGGTATAAATGTACCTATCTCTATATGTGTGTGTGTGTGTGTGCGTGCGTGAATATGTATATATTTAGGTTTTTGTTGAGACAGGGTCTTGCTCTGTCATCTGGGTTGGAGTGCAGTGGTATGATCATAGCTTACTGTAGCCTCAACCTCCCAGGCTCAAGTGATCCTCCCACTTTAGCCACCTGAGGATTGCAGGTGTGCACCACCACACCTGACTGATTTTTTAATTTCCTGTAGAGATAGGATCTTGCTACATTGCCCAGGCTGGTCTCAAACTCCTGGACTCAAGCAGTCCACCTGCCTCGGCCTCCCAAAGTGCTTGGATTATAGGCATGAGCCACCATGCCCAGCCTCCCTACATGAATTCTTCATGTTAGCCAGCATTATTTCCAGGCTACTGCAGGTGCATGCCTTCGTTCTCAGGGACGGCCTCCATCCTCAGGGACTCTGTAGTCCACTGTGGAGTCTGGACAGTTGTACATGAAAAAACTAGAAAGTGACAGAAACCACTATGCAACAAATCACTAAATTTTATATGACCTACCATAAGTCCTTTATTATCCCAGAGAAGAGCATCATCAAAGCTTAATACTGACTGGGTGCAGAGGCTCACGCCTGTAATCCTGGCATTTTGGAAGGCTGAGGCAGGAGGATTGCTTGAGACCAGGAGTATGAGACCAGCCTGGGCAACCTAGCAAGACCCTGTCTCTACAGAAAATTAAAAAAAAATTAGCTGGGCATGGTGGTGCATGACTGTAGTCTCCGTTAGTTGGGAGACTGAGGTGGGAGGATCACTTGAGGCCATGAGTTTGAAACCAGCCTCATCGACATAGCAAGACTGTGACCTATTAAAAAAAGAAAAAAAAAAAAAAAGAAGAACTTGCCAGGCGTGGTGGCTCATGCCTGTAATGCCAGCGCTGTGGGAAGCCTAGGCGGGTGGATCATGAGGTCAGGAGTTCAAGGCCAGCCTGGCCAATATGATGAAACCCTGTCTCTACTAAAAATACAAAAATTAGCCATGTGCAGTGGTGGGCACCTGTAATCCCAGCTACTCAGGAGGCTGAGGCACGAGAATTGCTTTAACCTGTGAGGCGGAAATTGCAGTGAGCTGAGATGGTGCCATTGCACTCCAGCCATTGCACTCACTCAGAGTGAGACTCTGTCTCAAAAACAAAACAAAACAAAACCAAAAAGGGAGATATCCTTTTTGATTCATCCCTCCTACCTGTCCTTTTCCACCCTGTCCTGTCAGCTCACCACAGTGCCTTGAACTCAGCAGCTTTTTAGTACATATATGGTTTATAGACTCAGGTTTATTAGAAAAACACTTTGGAGTAGTCAGAGAAAGTCTCATAAGGAAACCCTGATTTGCACTGAGCTTGGAAAGATGGGTGTGGGAGGGCATCCAGAGGAGAAGGATGAGTACGTGGAATGAGTTGACGCAGTGAATTACTTAGCGGGGGGGAAAAGACCTACTTGCTGAGAGAGGAGCAGGTG
Source organism: Cacajao melanocephalus (assembly GCA_963573385.1). Taxonomy (NCBI): domain Eukaryota; kingdom Metazoa; phylum Chordata; class Mammalia; order Primates; family Pitheciidae; genus Cacajao; species Cacajao melanocephalus. The sequence continues at coordinate 21,019 of CAUYLG010049417.1, read as the reverse complement.
GAAAGAAATGAGTTGGCTGCACTGCCGAGTGGTTAGGAGCGTGAGTTTGGGAATCCAAAAGACCTGGATTTGAATTCATCTTTCACTTCCTAGCTGTGGGATCTTGGGCAAATTAATTCAGCCTTCAACATCAGTTTCATCATCTGTTAAATAGGGTTGATACCTCACTCAGAAAGTTATTGTGGGGTTGTTGTATGTAAAATTCTTTCCTGTAGCGCTTGGCCTGTGGTATGATAGGAGCTCTTGAGTTGTCGTTAAGAGCCCAGTGTTACTATGTGTTGGAACGTTAAGATTAGATTTTGGAGAGCCTTAAAAGATGGGCATGGAAACTTTAACTTCATGAGTTATGTAAAATAATTTATGTTTATGAGCAGAAAGTCATTTCCCAAGTTATCATCTGATGCTTTCCATCCACCATGCTTCCTCTATGAGGAATCTCAGGGCCAGGATACTTGCTGCACAAATAGGAATTTTTTACCTAATGTGACTGAGCTGATTTAGTTCATCCCTAATGGGCCTCATTCCTGGGAGGGTCCTTCTCATTGCCAGTTTATTACAGATGCACACAGCGGGCTACGGGAAGTGCCCTAACTCAGTCTTTCATGTGGAAATTATACCACGCCCACGTATCCTTTTCTTTAGCCAGTCGGACTATGGTTGCAAACTTGCATTCTTTTCAGCATGAATAGTCTTTCAAATAAGTGTCTATGGTATTTCTAACATAAATTCTATTTCTTGTATATTAGCTTCCTAGGACTGCTATAACAAAGTATCACAAACTTCGTGGCTTAAACCACAGACATTTGTTTCAAATTCTGAAATACCTAAAAGTTCGGAGGTTAGAAGTTTAAGAGCAAGAACCATCCTTAACAGCAAGGATGGTTCCTTGTGAGAGACGTGAGGAAGCCTCCGTTCATGCCTCTCTCCTGCCTGCTGATGATTGATGGCAATCTTTGGTGTTCCTTGGCCTATAGATGTATCACTCTAATCTGTGCCTTCTTCTTCACATGGCATTCTTCCTATATGTCCTCGCCTAGTCTTACCCACCTGCATGTCTGTTTTTAGATCCCCTCCACTTTTTTTTGAGATGGAATTTCACTCTTGTCACTAGGCTGGAGTGCAATGGTGCGATCTTGGCTCGCTGCAACCTCCACCTTCTGAGTTCAAGCTATTCTCCCGCCTCAGCCCCCTCAGGTAGCTGCGACTACAGGCATGTGCCACCACACCCAGCTAATTTTGTATTTTTAGTAGAGACGGGGTTTCACCATGTTGGCCAGGATGGTCTCGATCTCTTGACCTTGTGATCTGCCCGCCTCAGCCTCCCAAAGTCCTGGGATTACAGGCATGAGCCACCACTGCTGGCCTCAGATTTTCCCTTTTAAAAAGGACACCAGTCTTATTGGATCACAGTCTCCCTACACCCCATTTTTACTTGATGACCTCTATAAAGACCCTATTTACACAGGGCATGGTGGCTCACGCCTGTAATTCCAGTACTTTGGGAGGCTGAGGCAGGTGAGTCACCTGAGGTCAGGAGTTCGAGACCAGCCTGACCAACATGGTGGAACCCCATCTGTACTCAAAAATACAAAAAAAAAAAAAAAAAAAGAAGAAAAAAACTTACCCAGGTATGGTGGCGGACACCCGTAATCCCAGCTCAGGAGACTGAGGCCGGAGAATCGCTTGAACCTGGGAGACGGAGGTTGCAGTGAGCTGAGATCGTGCCACTGTACTCCAGCCTGGGGAACAGAGCAAGACTCTGTCTCAAAGGAAAAAAAAAAAAAAAGACCGTATTTACAAAGAAGGTCACATTTTGAGGTACTGGGGGTTGGGACTTAAACATGTCTGTTTTGGGATATACAATTCAACCCATGGCATTTCACTCTCTGACCCCCCCAAAATTCATGTTCTTTTGGTGTGCAAAATAGACTCATTCGTCTCAACACCTCCGAAAGTCCTAATCGTCCCAGCATCCACTCTAAGTCCCAAACCTCAGCTACACATCATCAACTGAAAATCCCAAAACCTTCCCTCGAAATCATACAAACAAGTTATAAGCGAGACTTGGGATATGATTCCTCCTGGGGCAGAGTTTCTTTCCATCTGCAAACCCGCGAAGCCAGACAAAGAGTTACTTGCTTCTCACATACAGTGGTGGGGCAGGATAGACATTACCATTCAGAAAGGGAGAAACTGGAAGGGAAAGAGGAGTCATGGGTTCCGCGCGAGTTCAAAAGCTAGGAAGGAAAATCCCATTGGCTTTTAAGGTTTAAAAATAATCCTCTGTGTCTTGATGCTGATTCCTCTGGGCTCATCATCCAGGCCTATGAGGGTAGCAGCCCCAACCCCTCAGCCTTGGATGGTCATGGCTCTGCCCTGTGGATTCATGGCGGGCACCTCTGGGGTTGAGTTTGCAGCCACAAGTCTCCCCAGCTTTGGAACCACTATCAAAGTCGTTTTTTCCCTTTTTCAAAAGATAACACATTTGCAGCCAAATAGGTCTATCAACCTATTTCCTCCCTAGAGTCCTAGAAGTACAACAGCATTCCTTCATTTCGTCTTATCTCTGCCACCTTCCGTCCAAGCCGGCAGTGTTTCTGCTGAGATGGTCGGCTGGATTCACAAACCATAACCTTGGTGTTCTCTTCCGAACATGCTTCCTTATCATTTGCAGTATGGATAGCCTGAGAATTTGCCAAATTTTTAAGTTCTAGTTCCTTTTGGCTTAAAATTTTCTGTTTCACTTTATCTCTCTTCCTTCACTCACATTTTATTATAAAGAGCAGGGAGAAACCAGACTGTGCGCTCAACACTTTTCTTAGAAACAGCCTCAGCTAAAAATCTGAGTTTATTACTTACAGGTTCTACTTTGTATCCAGCAGAACACAGTACAGCCAAATTTTCTGCCATTTCATAGATAGGATCACCTTTCCTCCAGTTTCCTATAATGTTTTCCTCATTTCCGTCTTAAACCTCACCAGAAGCACCCTAGGATTCCTTTTGCGGGCAGTACTCTGTTCATAACAATGTATCTATTCTCAAAGGTGCTAAAAGCTTTCTCTATAACCCTCCTCTTTTCTTTCTGAGCCCTCACTAGAATCTCCCTTAAGGCTTGTGTTTCTACCAACAGTCTCTTCAAGGCAATCTAGGCTTTTTCTGTCATGCATCTTACAACTCTCCCAGTCTCTACTCATCACTCCATTCCAAGGCCTCTTCTACATTTTTAGGTGTTTGTTACAGCAGCATTCCACATTCCAATCACAAAATCAGTGTAAGCTTCCTAGACATTCGGTAACGAAGTACTACCAACTGGATGGCTTAAGCAACATAAATTTATTGCCTCAAAGTTCCAGAGGTAAAAACACAGAGATCAAGACATTGGCAGGATGGGTTCCTTCCAACGGATATGAGAGAGAATTTGTTCCATGTCTTTCTCCTTGCTTCTGGTGGTGTTTTGGCAATCTTTGACGGTTCTTTGGCTTGTAAATGCATCACTTTGATGTTTGCCTTCATCACATGGTATGCTTCCTAGGTTTCTTCACATTGGTCTTCCCTCTCTGCAACTCTGTCACCAAATTTCTCCATTTGTATAAGAACACCAGTCATATTGGATTAGGACCCACCTTGATGATCTTATTTTAACTTGATTATCTCTGTAAAGCTCTTATTTCCAAATAAGATCACATTCTGAAGTACTGGGGTTTGGGATTTCAACATATCTTTTTTTTGGAGACACGATTTGATCCATAATACTCAATAAATTATAAGCATTTCCAGCCAGATGTGGTGGCTCACACCTGTAATCCCAGCGCTTTGGGAGGCTGAGGCGGGTGGATCAAGACCAGCCTGACCAACATAGTGAAATCCTATCTCTACTAAAAATACAAAAATTAGCCAGGTATGATGGTGTGCGCCTGTAATTCCATTACTCAGGAGGCCGAGGCAGGAGAATCACTTGGACCCAGGAGGTGGAGGTTGCAGTGAGCCAAGATCGCATCATTGCACTCCAGCCTGGGCAACAGAGGGAGAGTCTGTCTCAAAAAAAAAAAAATTATAAGCATATCCTAGCAGTGAGTCAAGATTTTCAAATACAGGTTAACATAACTTCTAGTTAAATAAAACATACACTTAGATTGTTATTTATTTACTAACAAGTCAATTCACTTAGTATTTATTGAATTCCTACTATGTGTTGGACCTTCTCTAACATCATGGAGTTCTTGAACTTGGATGAGAAACAATTTACATCGTTTCTTTCATTAACCTCTAATTGAAAACTACCAATCTTTTCTGATATGGATGTTGGGAACAAACCACAGTAGTGTAAGCAGGACCTGTAACTTTATTACATAGAGCTTTTTATACTATATATCACAGATCTTTTCATATCACACAACAGTTGTAGGAGAGACTTCCGTATATGGTTTATGATCTTCGCTAACTTGAAATTATGAATGACTACAATTTTTGCTGGGTCTTAAGTACTCCCCCTCTTTTTTTTTTGAGACAGGGTCTGGCTCTGTCACCCAGGAGTGCAATGGCATGATCTTGGCTTGCTGCAACCTCTGTCTCCTGGGGTTCAAGAGATTCTTTTGTCTTAGCCTCCCAAGTAGCTGTGACTACAGGTGCATGCCACCACACCTGGCTAATTTTTGTTTTTGTTTTTGTTTTTTTTTGGTAGAAATGAGGTTTTGCTGTGTTGCCAGGCTGGTCTCAAACTAATGGGCTCAAGTAATCCACCCACCTCAGCCTCCCAAAGTCCTGGAATCACAGGCTTCAGCCACTAGGCCTGGCCTGTTCCAGAGAAAATAAAACAAGAAAATGTGTTCATAGATAGACACATATATTGTTACATCAGACTTTAAAAAGAATTTGGATTGCTACATAATTCTTTAAAAAAACCTGTAAACTGTATACAATTAAAAAAAAGATTTTGGGTAATTAAAAAAATTTGGATAATTTCAGGATAATTGATTTATTTTCTAAAAATGTGTGTATTTTATTTTACTCATTTAACAGTGTTGTCCTGAGAAGCGTTCATCGGGTTCACTAGATTCTTCAGAAGTTTAATCACACAAAAAATGATTCAGAAACATTCTTTGAGATGCTGGAAATAAAGTAGCAAGCAAGTCAGATAAGGTCCCTGCTTCCACGGAGCTTACCTCAGGGGATGAGGAAACAGGAAGATGACAAACAATAAACAGAGAATCAGCAGATTTTTAGGTCATCATAAGGGCTGTGTATACAACTCATACGTACGTGTGTGTGTGTGTGTGTGTGTGTGTGCCTGCCTGTATGTAGGAGAGTAGGAGCAATAAGAGAAACCAGAATATGTACGGCATGTAGACTAGTGTAATAAGTTTCAGTTTTATTCTAATCATATTGTGTGTCTATCAGATATTTTTTTTTAATTGTGATAAAATACACATAATGTAAAATTTACCATCTTAATCATTTTAAGGTACAGTTCAGTGGCATTAAGTACATTCACACCATCTTCCATGAGACTTTTTATCTTGCAAAACTAAAGTTCTGTACCCATTAACCAATAACCCCCTTCCCTTCCTCAACATGGGAGCAGTAACATGATGTGTTTGACATTTTAAAAGCATAACTTCATTTTAAAAACATGAAGACAATGTTGCTAGGCAAGAATAGAAGCGCCAACAGGAAACCAGTTAGGGAATATGGCAGATGAGAGGTGACAGGGGATGAACTATGGTGTTGACAGAAAATGGGTTTGAAATGGACTTTGGCAGTAAATCAGACAGGATTGGATGATGGGCTGGAACAGGTATGGTGGAGGACTTGGGTTCTGTTTGGACATGGTAAGTCAGAATTGCATCTCTGCCGTCCAAGCGGAAGTCTCTAACAGTTGGGTAGACAAGTCAGGGTTCAGGAAAAACACCAGAATATATTGTGGGTCCTGGGCAATTGAGTGGTATTTGAAGCAATGGGAATGGATGAAATAATCCAGGAAGATCATATAGATAAAGAACAGGCCCGGGAATAATCTCTGGGGCACTGTCTTTGTTTAGAGGTCAAGTTGAGAAGAAGAGACCTTTATGAGTGGTTTGTTCAATCGTACTTAGAGAACTTAGTGCTGTAGGAACTTGAATCTAGGCTCAGACAAACAGACAGAGCTACAAGTTGAAAATTCCATCAAACTAGTCTTAGCCAGGTTGTACGGCATCTGGCTATAAGAGAGGGGTAATCTCATCTTCTAATTTACATTTAAACCTAGGACTTCTAAGATGGCGTTGGGATGGGGGGTTGCAATACAGCATCAAAGAGAAATGGTTTCATTATTATTTTATTCTTTATAATTTCAACTTTTATTTCAGATGCAGGGGGTACGTGTGCACGTTTGTTGCACTGGTATGTTGCATGATGCTAAGGTCTGGGGTGAGTTTGACCCCATCATCCAGGTAGTGAGAATAGTAACCCAATAGGTAATTTTACAACTCTGGCCCCTTTCCACCCTCCCTTCTGTCATGATCCCCAGGGTCTGTTCCCAGTTTTATGTCCACAAGTACCCAATGTTTAGCTCCTACTTAGAGAACATACAGCATTTGGCTTTCTGTTTCTGAGTCAATTCATTTAGGATAATGGCCTCTAGCTACAGCCATGTTGCTGCCAAGGACATGATTTCATTCTTTTTTATGGCTGTGGAGAAATTAATAATTTGAAAGCATTCAACAAATTATTGCATGTAGAAAACCTAATTATATAAATGGAATTAACATAATACATATTAACAAATCAAAGAGGAGGTAAATATTTCTTTGTAGAAAACCTTTCAGTAAGTATCTTTTGTCATCCCAGAAATTAAGAATGCTAAACATACATTTAAATTTTATCTGTCATAAGATATGCTATTTTATACATATTATGTATCAATAGCTATTTGATTGGTTGATCATGTAAGGTTTAAGAAGTGGTCCAAAATCAAGTTTGAAAAAGTATGTCATTTTTATATATGTATGTTATTTTTTTGGTTCCAGTAAAAAATTTCAATGTTTTTCAGTGATCTTTCAGTATCTAATAGTTTATCATCTCTAAATGTACTTTTTGAAAAATAAATTTTCCAACATGGGGTATAATATAACTTGAAATTCATGCCATTCATTTATTCAGTTGTCCCTATGGCCTGACCTCTTGGGTAGGATTTTAATTAACAGATTATGAAAATGTTGAATGTCATTTGACTTGTGATTTGATGCTTTTAATAGTTTGTGGTTTGCTAATTATTTGGAAATCTCTCACCCCTTTGTTCTAGAAGCAGCATTCTGGTTTCTGCGTGTGTTCCTCTTTGCCATACTCAAACATTTGGGAAATGGAAATAGGGAAGCAGCAGCTTCTTAGAAAAACTATAGATGAATGGAACAGGAACTGCAAAGTTAGCAACATGTAAGAGGAACTGTTGATCTTGTCCATGATTGCTTTGGCTTATTTTTTCTCCTTTGCTAGGAGACCTGTTCTGATGATGTGTGTGGTCCTCACCACACTGCCCTGCTTCACCTTTTCCATAGCAGTGACCGAGGTATGGAATTTTGATGTCTTCTGCTACAAGATTCTGAGATTTTATAATTTCTCGTTATTGGAATTTGATAGAGCAGCGTGCTCAACAAATTTCTTGACATTTATGTAATCCAATCTTCTTCGAGGTTGCAATATATGTTATTTAAAGTACTAAGATCGTTTTTACCACTGTGATTGTGAAGGAAAGTCTAATAGCCAATTAAAAAAATTACTTTTATGTTGGTATGAGATAGAAATGAAATTTGAACATTTAAAAAGTGAAAAATTTGAAAGATGATTTATATTTGTTTCTTCTATCAACCTGATGTTTTTCGTGATTGTCCCCAATTCTAAATGAATACAACACGATCTAAGGGAAGGACCACTTATATTGTAACACCTTGATAAGATGTCCATTGATAAATAATTTACATGTGTTATTTATTTGAAAATAATGCTGAGTTTATGTTTTAACCAAATATACCTTCAAAAGGTCTTGGATAGACACCTGCAGGGCAGGAATATTTTAGGCAGAATTTTCAGGCTATGAGCACTTCATTATCCAAGAAGGTCAGAGAAGAATGCCCCACTAATATTATTAATTTGCAAGGTGCTATGAAAGATAATTTTAATTTCCCCAAAGCATACTTAATTTAGTTAAATTGCTTAATTTACCTTGTGATATTTCACTTATATGTGAAGCAAATATTCACTAAGTGTATATTACAGGCCAGGCACTATTAGGTACAGGGGATAGGGGACTTAGGAAATATGGCAGAGTCTCTGGTATAATTTTCAGACATTAGAGAGAAAAATAAACAGGCAATTAGAACAGGTATGACAAGTTTTATAAGACAGGTCAGTACCGAGTAATGTATGAGATTAGAAATTACATGGTTGTTAGAATGCATCGTAGGTGCTACTAGAATCCATCATAAATGCTACGTTAGGACAATGTATGAATGCGTGAAATAATTTTGGGAGATCATACAGGTGTGCTTTGCATCAAATGAACTGCAACAGATGAACATTTCTATCTAGATCTGTCTTTTCCCCTCCCAAAGACCTTGTAAATCATTTGGAAGGTTCCCAAAAGCTGTAAAAACTGTTTACAACCTTTCAAGAAACATTACTGTGGTAAACTGATGGCACATCTGGAGCTTCATAGCCCTTTTTGGTTCTATTTTATGATGTCTCATCCATTGTTACATCTTTTCCGTTCCTTTTTTTCTTGTTTAATTTTTACCAAAGTATAACACATATAACAAATAAAAAGTATAGTAACAATGGAATACCACGAAGCAACCCGCAGGTAAACATCGCTCAGGTCAAGGTCAAGAAGGAAACTTTGGCCAGCTCCACACCAATGCTCCTTTATTGTATTTTATTTTTGTATAAAAAACCCATGGCTTGCCTTTTTTTTTTTTTTCCATGCTTCTTTTAATGACTCCCTTTCCCTCCTTTACAGAAGTCACTTCTTACTTGACTTCTGGTACTGCAGGCTAGTTTGTCTGTTTTTGAACTTTTTCCAAGGAGAAATCAAATGCTATCTGGCTTCTTTTATTTAAAATATGGTTGTGAGGGTCATTCGTGTTTTTTTGAATACCAGAAGCTCATTCAATTTCAGCGTAGAGTATTTCCTTGCATGAAAAGATCACAATTTACTTATGTTCTACTCTTGGTCGCCATCTTGGTTGTTTCCAGTTTCGGCAATTACAAATAATGTGGCTGTGAACATCTGTGAAGATGTCTTTTGGTGTGTATGTATTTCTGTTGGTTACATATGCAGGAGCAGAATTGATGACTCATGCGATATTGAAATGTTAAATTGTGAGAGAGAAGCTCAAACAGCTTTCCAAACAGATTGTACTGATTTTTATAGCATCTCTATAGAACTCACCAGCAGAGAAGGAGCATTCACCACCACTTGGATTGTGTCTTTTTTTTTTTTTTTTTTTTTTTGGGAAACGGAGTCCTGCTCCCCAGGCTGGAGCGTAGTAGCATGTGCAATCTCTTCTCACTGCAACCTCCATCTCCGGGTTCAGGCAATTCTCTTGCCTCAGCCTCCCTAGCAGCTGGGATTACAGACGCCCACTCCATGCCCCGCTAATTTTTGTATTTTTAGTACAGACAGAGTTTCACCATGTTGGTCAGGCTGATCTTGAACTCCTGACCTTAAGTGATCCACCTGTTTCGGCCTCCCAAAGTGCTGAGATTATAGGCATGAGCCACCACGTCCAGCATCATTATGTCTTTTTATTTCAGCTCTTCTGGTGGGTGTGATCCTGAATCTCATTGTAGTTTAAATTACATTTCTCCAGTAATTATCAAGGTTGAGCGTCTTTTCATTGTGCCCATTTTTTTTATTGTGTGGCTTATTTTTAAAAAATCTATTTGGAAGACTTATTTTCATATTCAGATTACACAAGCCCTTTTTGATTATATGTATTGCAAATATCTTTCCTCTCTGTAATTTGTCTTCACACTTTTATATATTTTTGATGAAAATAAGTTCTTAACTTAAAAATAGTCCAATTTATCTATTTCTTTTCTTTATGGGACAGTGCTTCTGGTCCCTTATAGAAGATTTTTTTTATTGTGAATCTGAACTTCAAAGTCTTAAAATCTTTCCCTAAATATTTTATATATATATATATATATATATATATATATATATATATATGTGTGTGTGTGTTTGTGTGTGTGTGTGTGTGTGTGTATGTATGTATATGTGTGTGTGTATGTGCGTATATATATATATTTTTTTTTTAATTTTTTTTGAGATGCAGTGTTGCCCTATCACTCAGGCTGAGTGCAGTGGTGTGATCTCTGCTCACTGCAACCTCCGCCTCCTGGGTTCAGGTGATTCTCCCTTCTCAGCCCCCCAAGTAGCTTGGCCCACAGACATGTGCCACCACACCTGGCTAATTTTTGTATTTTTAATAGAGACTGGGTTTCACCATGTTGGCTAGGTTGGTCTCAAACTCCTGACCTCAAGTGATTCACCTGCCTTAGCCTCCCAAAGTGCTGGGATTACAGGTGTGAGTCACCATGCCCCACCTCCTAATTAATATTTTGAAGGCTATATTGTTTCTTTCTTTTTTAGATTCACAATACATCTGGAACTGATTTTTGTATATGTTGTGCAGCAGTGAGTTATTTTTCTCCCCATATAACATTCAATGGACTCAGCACCATTTATTAAAAGGTCTGTCCTTCCCACATTTCTCTGCTGTGCCACCGCTGTTATAAATCAAGTGCTGCAGGTAGACAGAATTCCTATGCCAACACCACACTTAGTTGTTGCAGCTTTATACTGGTTCTTTATATCAAGATGAGTAAATCTTCCTAGCTTGTTCTTTTTCTTCTAGAATTTCCTGCCTTTTGTATCTCCATTTAAATTTCAGTATCAGCCTGTCCTTTTCCATAGAAAGTTAGAATAATGATTGAAGTTGCATTGAATAGTATCATTTTTAAAAAATTCATATATTTCAACTCTTTTGTCTTTGGTATTTAGAAATAATGTATCCATTTGGGGGAGATTTTCTCTGTGTACAAACAAATAGTCTATGAATAATTGTATTTTGTTTTTCTTCTTTCCAATATTTACACTGTTATTTTTATTTTTGAGATGGAGTCTTGCTCTGTGGCCCAGGCTGGAGTGCAATGGTGTGATCTCAGCTCACTACAACCTCTGCCTCCTGGGTTCAAGTGATTCTCCTGCCTCAGCATCCTAAATAGCTGGGATTACTGGCATGTGCCACCATGCCTGGCTATGTTTTTTTATTTTAGTTTTTTTTTTTTTTTTGAGACAGAGTTTCACCATGTTGGCCAGGCTGGTCTCGAACTCCTGACTTCAGGTGATCCACCCACCTTGGCTTCCCAGAGTGCTGGGATTACAGGTGTGAGCCACTGCACCCAGCCTACACTGTTAATTTCTTCCTCTGGCCTAGTACCCTGGCTAAGACCTCCAGGACAATGTTGAACAGAAATGGTCATGGTGGCATCTTTGTTTCATTCCTGGTTTCAGAGGGAAAACTTTCAATATTTCACCATTAATACAGTGCTTAACATAGTTTTCTGTTATTGTTGTTTGTTTTTGTTTCTGGTTTTTGGTGGGGCAGGGTCTTGCTCTGTCACCCAAGCTAGAGTGCAGTGTCACCATCATGACTCCTTGCAGCGTTGAGCTCCTGGGCTCAAGTGATCCTCCCACCTCAGCCTCCCGAGTAGCTGGAACCAAAGGTGTGTTCCACAACACCCAGCTAATTTTTTAATTTTTCATAGACATGGGTTGCGGTGTTGTTGCCCAGGTTGGTGTTGAGCTCCTGGGCTCAAGTAATCCTCCTACCTTGGCCTCCAAAAGTACTGGGATTATAGGTGTGAGCCACTGCACCTGGCCTTGCCATAGCTTTTTGTAAACACTTTAAGCAGATGAAAGAAGTGTTCCGAAGTCTAGCTGGAAGTATCTGAGTTCTGCCTTCTTGGAAGACCCTAAATGTTAATATTTGTCCCCCTAGCTCTTTGAGGCTGGATTCTTAGAAGTTCTGCTCAGCAGTAGAGTTGGAAGGAGTTACCCCTTCAATATTATACAGAGTCCACTACTATATTTCTGCATGCATTTACCAAAGTCTGTCTTTAACTGAAAATATGCTTCCGTTGATAAGATGCCTTATGACAGCTTTAGAAATGGTTTGCAACCTTGTGGAGTTTAAAAACTGACAAGCTCAAAACCTTCTAGTTTTTGAGTAAATGTAATTATAATTAATTTAGTGTTGCATTCAGACTGTTGAATGCATTTGGAATTAAATTATAATCTAATGCTTCTAAATGGTTTTCTCTAAACAGGTTCAAAAGAGCATTAATGGGTCCGCCGATGTCTTACCTGATATGTTACCTGACCTGCCGGTATCTCTGGTTCTGTCATCCCTGATCATGGTTGATATTATTGAAAAACTCAGGACATATCCTCTTAGAGGGTATCAAAAGAGTAAGTGTTCTTTTAAATATAAATATTTTTTAAAAGATTGATATATCTTTTACCTTTCTGCCACTCTGTTATCTGACAACAGGTTTAATGATACCTTTTCTTAGGGCTAACATTACTTATGAAGATTGCAAATGAAGATATCTAAATATAATTATTTTTAAACCTACCTTGATAGCTAGATAGCCGTTTTGTTTCCTATTGCATTTTGGTAGTACTGATAAATTAAAAATTATCAAATAGTTAATACCAAAACCTTAATGTGTATTCCAGCAAGAAAGTATCCTAGTAAATTATTATAGATCTATATTTTTCTAGGAAATCTCTTAAACCTTATGTTTAAATGCATTAATAACAAGCTTAGTTTTGAGACTTTTACTACAGGAATTAATATGACTGCAGTAGTTGTGTCCTAGATAATCATGTGTTTTAAATTATGAATTATAAAAGTGCCAAAGATCACACTAATAAAACCAAGATATGGCTGGGCGTGGTGGCTCAGGCCTGTAATCCCAGCACTTTTGGAGGCCAGGGTGGGAAGATAGCATGAGTTCAGGAGTTTGAGACCAGTCTGAGTAACATAGCAAGACACCATCCCTATGAAAAACAAAATTTAAAGAAAACCCAACAAGATATACCACATTTCCTCCAAAGTGATGCCTTGAAACTAAATACAGGTTGGCCCTTACAAAAGGGTATTTTGTTAATGGAATATTTTATTTATTTAGTCATACATGAATATCTCCAACTTTCATTAAATTTCATGCAGTAGTATCTGTGTTTATTTGGCAATTTTGGTATGCTAGTTACTGTGTGGCTAAGATATTGTCATGTGAATTTGAAATGGTTAAGGTTTGTCAAATTGTTTTCTGATGGGGTAATTGGAGTCAACTGAGTGAGCCTCAGGAGACAGCTTCAGAGTGACGGTGGTCACCACAGGTGCCTGTCAATCATTTATGGGTCAGGTACCGGTGCCTTCCGGTCACTCTTGCCAGCTCAGATGGAAAACAAAACTGAGTTGGAGGCCACTTGGAAATTGGAGGATCTGAGCCTGTCACTTTGCACTTCATCATTTGGTGGGAGATGACAGTCTCTTATGTCTAACATAACACAGGTGACATGTAGGTAGTTAAGATGGCAGCCAGGGCCATCTGTTGAGGAGAAAGCACACCCAAGTTACATCTGCCCTCCAGAGTCAAGTGTATTTGTCTTAACTCAGGAGAGCTGGGAATCTCCAAATTCTTTGCTACATCTCTAGATTCCTTAAAAATGCAAATCTATGGCTGGGCACAGTGGCTCACGCCTGTAATCCCAGCACTTTGGGAGGCCGAGGTGGGTGGATCACAAGATCAGGAGTTCAAGACCAGCCTGCCCAAGATGGTGAAACCCCATCTCTACTCAGAGTACAAAAATTAGCCAGGTGTGGTAGCAGGTGCCTGTAATCCCAGCTACTGAGGAGGCTAAGGCAGGAAATTCCTTGAACCCACGAGGCAGAGGTTGCAGTGAGCCAAGATCTCGCCACTGCACTCCAGCCTGGGTGACAGAACAAGACTGTCTTAAAAAAAAAAGCGAATCTATTTTTAAACTTGATTTTTTTTCTATTTGAGCTGAGGTCTTGCTATGTTACCTAGGCTGATCTAGAGCTCCTGAGCTCAGGAGATCCTTCTGCATCAGCCTCCTGAGTAGCTGGGATTATAGCTATGCACAGTTGCACCCAGCTTTAAATTGGATGGTTCCTGATGACTCTGTATTTTCCACATTAATATAAATTTCGTGTCTAAGTTAAAAAGTCTTCTTTAAAAAGAAAGACACATGTATCTTTTTGGGAGTAAGTTAATGGCATTTTATTTTTGTTAGTGATGAGTTGGGTTTTTTTTTTTTTGAAACAGAGCCTCGCTCTGTCACCCAGGTTGCAATGCAGTGGTGCGACCTCTGCTCACTGCAACCTCTGCCTCCTGGGTTCAAGCAATTCTCCTGCCTCAGCCTCCCAACTAGCTGGGATTGCAGGCATGCACCACCATGCCTGGTTAATTTTTGATTTTTAGTGGAGATGGGGTTTCATCATGTTGGCCAGGATAGTCTCAAACTCCTGACCTTAGGTGATCCATCTGCCTTGGCCTCCCAAAGTACTGGGACTATAGGTGTAAGCCACTGTGCCCAGCTGTGAGTTGGATTTTTAAAGGGGAATATTACTTGTATCCATAACTCTAATAATGACACAAAAGTGAAATAAGACATCTAAAGAAAAAGTAGATCTGAAGGAGAAGACTCTAGAACATTTGGTCCAACTGCTTCTCACTTGAAGAGCCTCCTTCTTGAGCTGTTCTCTGCCCAAATTTAGGAAGATTAGTGTCTGGTTTGATAGTTCCACCATGTAATAAATTCACGCTTAAAAAAACTAGCAGTCACTTGAAATGCCTTTGTAAATATGAATGATACATGCATTTAATTTATATGCGAACCTTGAACACAATGGTCTCCTTCACTCATTTTAACATGAAATTAATGATATAAATTATGTTAATTTTGAATCCATGAGATTTTCTCATTTATTCCTTGGAACATGAATTAATATATAACTACATTAACATGTAAATCTTAAACACATACATCTGAACCTAAGCAAGTATGCCATAAATATGGTTTCACTACAGCTGGTACTTGCAAATAAAAGAAATTGAGTAGAGGCAGGTGATGAACAACATCTAGAATAATTCGGCTCTCTTTAGGAAATGTGGGAAAAGTGAATATGTTCTGTGCTCTATCCACATAGTTTGAAATGCATACATGTCTGTTAGCTAGCAGCAGTTTGGACGTTATACTAGATGAAACTAACATCATCTACAATGCTTGGATTTATGAACACTCTTACAGCTTCCTAACCATCTTCATTCAAAGCTACGAAACTTTTATCTTTGTGTAGCTTTTCCTTTTCCAAAAGTTTAAATAAAAGTTATTCTGCAGATGAAATATGCTTATGCTTAAAGCAGCCTTCCCTGGACCAAGGAATCCTTTCCATAACTTCCTGTTATCAGTGGAAATTCCTCAGTATCAAGTAATTATCATGCAACAGCTTCTAAGTGCATCATTTCCTGGAAGTTGAGCCTCACATGCGAGTATTTTTCTGATGCGTGGATCTCTGCAGCACAGCAGTCTCACAGATGTACATGGTACCTAGGAATGGCAACCCCTAGTCACATACACAAACAACAAAAAAACAAAGGATACCCTGGGGGTGCAAAGGAGTGCACCTTAACATTTCCATCTGAATTTTGCTAACTGAATCTCAGCCTATTAATAACAGACCTCCATCTCCTTTTCTTCACCCATCTTGTTTCTGCTTCCATTTAATTAATTAATTGATTGATTGATTTTTTTTCGAGATGGAGTCTCACTCTGGTGCCCAGGCTGGAGTGCAGTGGTACGATCTTGGCTCACTACAGTCTTTGCCTCCTGGGCTCAAATGATCCTCCTGCTTCAGCCTCCCGAGTAGCTGGGGTTACAGGAGGGCACCACCATGCCTGGCTAATTTTTGTAGTTTTAGTAGAGATAGAGTTTTGCCATGTTGGCCAGGCTGGTGTCAAACTCCTGATCTCAAATGATCCGCCTGCCTCAGCCTCCCAAAGTGCTGGGTTTACAGGCATGAGATACCACACCTAGATGCTGCTCCCATTTTAAACCAGACCCGCAATGGGCCTCCTGTGCCCTTATTTGTTGGTCCAGACCGCTAACTACCCCGCTGCATCTGCTTTGTGCTCAGCTTCTCACTCTCATGTGCAAAGCCCTCGGCATGCTATTTTCTACCACTCCTGCTTGGGTCTAATCTAAATGCTGCGGGTGCTGCTGCTTACATCTAAGATATTGGTGGATGTGTCACTGGTGCTTTAGATTGACTTCTTTCTTGTGTTAGTTGGAATATTGGCTTTCTGCCACTGAGTTGTAGTTTTCTATAGAGGTGTCAAACAGAGTACTGGAATAGCTGTTTTTGCTTGGAAACAACAGACTGTTAGCCCTTAGAGTGTATATGTACCCACAGATTAGCTGGGCTTCAGTGATTTCAAGTAATGGCCATTCTAATTCCCTGGAAGCCACCATTTCCCCTCCCACCTGTAGACCTTGTAGCTGAATATGACAAGAGCCAGACTCCTTCTTTGAGGCAGCTTTTCTCCATGGGGGTCTCATAGGTCCTCAAATCAGGCTTAGCTCTATTGCCTGAACCTCAATCCTGGCCACCATTAGAGTCCTCTCCCTGTCACCACCTAGATTCCTTAACCCCCAACAAAACCAGTGGGTGCAAACAGACCCATGAAAGTGTCCATCAATAGGGAGGGAGTTTTCAGTCCTACCTTCAAGACTCATTTGAATAGGACTTGTAGCTCAGTCCAATCACCCAGTTACAGATGAAGGAAAATTTCATTTTATCTAAGGTGTTGCAGGGAAGAAAAGACTAAAGGGAAGGTCTTGGATTTGCAGGATTTTGTAGGTAGACATGATAAAGAAAGCTTTCTACATAGAAGAAAGTTTGGGCATTTAAGAACTCAGGTGTGTATGTAGCAAATGGGCATGTTTGGGAAGTCAAAATGAAGCAACGTGGTTGTCTGGGCTAAATACCTGAGGTCCATCATCTCGTGCCAAGAAGATTAATGTCGTGGACACACACAAGGAGTAAGTTTAGGAGCGGAGGTTTAATAGACCAAAGAAAAAGAAAGGAGAACAGCTCTCATTCTTTTGAGAGAGAGAGAGAGGCTCCCAAACGGGAATTCTGACCCGTGGCAGAGTGCACTGGATTTTATAGACAGGCTTGAGGAGGTGGTATCTAATTTACATAGGGCCCACTGATTGGTTGGACCAGTTGTGATATTGACATAGCACCTGGGGGAAGGGTGGCCACCCCACCCTAATCTTATTATGCAAATAGGCTTTCCACTCGGCCAGTACCATGTTGTCTGCTCCTCACTGTACACGTGGCTGGCAAAGAGAAGTGAAGATGGAGCCGCAATGTTGACCATTCCTAGTCCAAGGTAGCCTTTTCCTGTTGGCACACCTGCCAGCATTCACCCATGCAAGCTTGCAGCTTGCTTTTCTTGTCTGCAGCTCGATTTTACAGGCTGCTCTTTGTTAGAAAAGAAAATGATTTAGGGCTGCTTTTCATCCCATACCCTCACTATCTGCCTAAGTAATTTTTCTGAACTCTTATGTCAAAAATAAGCTTGGCTGGATTTCATACCTTGAATCAACAAACCTGGTGCTGGGATGCAAATTGCCTTCTTAAAACTAACTACTGTTCATTAAATTGTCATTTAAGAAACCTACAATGCTACTTCAAGAGTGACTGTGAAAATCTGCATGTGGCCAGGCACAGTGGCTCACGCCTGTAATCCCAGCACTTTGGGAGGCCGAGGTGGGTGGATCACCTGAGGTCAGGAGTTTGAGACCAGCCTGGCCAACATGGTGAAACCCCATCTCTACTAAAAATACAAAAAGTAGCCGGCCATGATGGTGGGCGCCTGTAGTCCCAGCTACTGTGGGTGGGCAGGGGGGTCGGGGGAGGCTGAGACAGAAGAATCACTTGAACTAGGAAGAGGAGGTTGCAGTGAGCCAAGATGGCACCATTGCACTCTAGCCTGGGCAACAGAGTGAGACTCCATCTCAAAAAAAGAAAAAAAAAAGAAAATTGTGTGTGTGTGTGTGTGTGTGTGTGTGTGTGTGTGTGTGTGTATGTGAAGAGAGAGCTGAATTGGGGGTCTGTAGATGCCTTGAGTCTTGTTTCATCATGATCAACAAAATTTCTGTGTTTAAGAATTGATATTTTATATGAGATTCCATTTGGGGGAAAAAAGGTTTGTCTGCTAAATGTTTACAAATCATTAATCTTGGGCTTCATTTAGCATTGTAACTGTACCTGTTTCTAGGGCCCTCCCATTTCTATGGAGAGATAGATAGGTTGCCAACTCTCTCTCTCCAGGCCTGGCTCCCTGGGAATCATGGCTTTGCACCACCTAGAGGCAAAGTGAGCCCTTTTCTAAGGTCTTGTGGCTGCTGCTGCAGCTCTGGGCAATTTCAGCTTTGTAGGCAGAGTGACCCATCTTGGTGGGGAACACACTGGCTGGAGGCTCAACACCTTTGAAAAACAGATAACCCTTTTAACGTGCCATATTGAGTTTTTTCTTTCTAATGTTTTGTTTTTCCAAAAGAACATACTCATTTTTAAAAGTTATAAAGCAGAGATAAAAAAAAGAAAAGGTAAACCAACCATAATCCTACAAACTAAAAATTTATAACTGGATAGCATCTTGATGTACATTCACCATTAAGAAAACCTATTCTGTATCTCTTTCTCTTAATGTATGGTGGGCATCATTCTCATTATTACATCTTCTTTTTGTTTTGTTTTGAGAAAATCTCGCTCTGTTGTCTAGGCTGGAGTGCAGTGGCATCATCTCTGCTCAATGCAACCTCTGCCTCCTGAGCTTAAGTGATTCTCATGCCTCAGCGCCCTGCGTAGCTGGGACTACAGCCATGCACCACCACATCTGGCTAATTTTTGTATTTTTAGTAGAGATGGGGTTTCACCATGTTGGCCAGGCTGGTTTCGAACTCCTGACCTCAAATGATCCACTCGCCTTGGCCTCCCAAAGTGCTGGGATTACAGATGTGAGCCACCACGCCCGGCTTCATTATTACATATTCTACTGTGCAGAAGGTGTTATTGGTCCAATTATATTACATTGTGTTAATGAACCATGATAATATATCTAGGGGATCTGCTAGATATATTATATAACTGGGGAGTTGTTGAACAACTAGATTTTTTTTTAACCATGATAAACCCTGTTGTGATGAGTCTCATTCGGAAGTCAAAGGCTTGAGAAGGGCAAGGATATGGATAGAAGGAGTAAGGTGATGTGCTTTTGAGTTGGGCGGGGCAGACGAGTCATGGTTAAAGCATGTGTCCATGCATAGTGCAGGTGGGTTGTGTTTAAAGGGCCGTGTGCTGTGAGCGGGAGTCAGAAACCTCTCAGTGAGGTGACTGGCAAAACAGAA
Source organism: Cacajao melanocephalus (assembly GCA_963573385.1). Lineage (NCBI taxonomy): Eukaryota > Metazoa > Chordata > Mammalia > Primates > Pitheciidae > Cacajao > Cacajao melanocephalus. The sequence goes on along the minus strand of CAUYLG010049417.1, from coordinate 1,470 downwards.
GCTGGGGATGGAGGGAGTTAAGTGCCACTGGATGGGAGCCGAATGATATCAGGATGGTGACTGCAGAGTGTCCTCAGAAGACCTGGCGCATCTGCTCATGCCCAGACTCCTCAGCAAGAACACTGCCAGAAGAAAGTGACTACTAGGGACTGGCTGCACATGCTGGGAATACAGAGGGGCCCATCAAGGGATCGTATGTACTGTGTGGTGTGGCAAGAGGGGTTTGGCTGCATTACAGCCAAATGGTCAGAGATGGCTGGCTAGAGGTGAGATCAGTAGGCTATTTGAGTGGAAAACCTCAGTGCTCTGCAAAGGAGGCGGTTTCCACTATCACATCAGTGAGACGTGCCGGGTATGATGTTGGCAGGGTAAGGTTTTCAAATAAATCTGCTCCCAGTGGCCCTTGTCCAACACCTTCTGTGTGGTCTTTTAATACCAGAAACCTGAGTCAGTGCCTGTAGGTACCTCAGCAGCACAGATGATTATTTCCTTAGGTCAAATGCTTAGATGCAGAACTTCTGGCTCAAAGTCCATGCAGGAGTTTAAGGTTTTTGATATGTGTAGTTAAATTGCTCCCTCTAAAGAACTTACCGTCTAAATAGCAATGCAAGGAACTACCTGTTTCTCCTTAACCTTACAAACTTGCAACACTGGAAATTTATTCCATTTCTTCTCTTCCAAAATAGTATTGTAGGCAAAATAGTACCTTACCGCCTTTGTAATTTGCTTTTTAGAGAGTAGTTGTGTTTGCCCTCTCTTATAGGTTTATTGGCTATTTGTGTTTTTAAAAAACCCTATATTTAGGTCCTTCATCTGCTTTTCTGTTGGTATGCCCATTCTTCTTCCTTTCTTTTTTCTACTAATTCATGCGTTCTATAAATAGTAAGGATCTTAGGTTTTGCCTGTCATAGATGTAATGTATGTTTCAGGGTTCTCGTTTGCCTTTTAATTTTACTACGGTGTTTTTAATATAAAGAATTTAAAACGTTGACATCATCCAAGCTATCGGTATTTCTGTAGGGTGTAGTTATGCTTAAAAGGTCTTTTTTCACTGCAAGTGAAAATTATTTACCAATTCTTTTCCCAAAGCAGTGTACATTTAAATGTTTAATGAAGAAAAGTTGAATTCTCTATAGGGTACAAACTGGTTAATTTATAAATAATCAATAAATTTGACATGATCATCAACATGTTTATTTACCTGAGCTGACAGAGTTTTCAGACTTCTGGCTCTCTTCTGTTTCTTTTTTTTTTTTTTTTTTTCCCCCCTCCATCTTTATTGAGATAGAATTGACAGATAAAATCCATCTCTTCAATTTTGTCATTTTTTTTTCTTTTTTTTTTTTTTTTGAAAGAAAGGAAAAGAGAGGAAAGAAAGTGAGAGTGAAAGAAAGAAAAAAAAGAATGTACGAGAGAAAGAAAGAGGAAGAAAAAGAGGGAGAGAGAACAGGATTCTTGTTCTACTGCCCA